>JBANRG010000144.1:0-63142 GCA_037954225.1 Stygiomarasmius scandens | reverse complement strand
TGATCAAAATAAATTCGAGGAATTCGAGAATTGTATGAACTACGGACTACCGAGAGATCGTGAGTAAGCAATTAAGGCAAGAATTTGAGCCTAAACACAACTACCGAGGTGGATCGCACTACCGAACGATTTCACATGAAGTTGGACAGGAGTAATAGACTCTATCCTAACCAATGAATTCGGTAGAAAACACCAAAATGAATCCGAACAGATTTTGTTGTTCAAAGTAGAATTCCGAAAGTTCAACTTAGAAAATTTTGATCACACATTAGAGTTGAGAAGAGACAGAACATAAATATTTTGTTCTACTAAGTATAGTAGAGGTACAACAAGATATTTTAGTCTACTTATTCTAGTAGATACACCAAGAAGATACAAATGGCGGCAAAAGGATACAAATGGGTATGTAAGAGGTCTAGTAACAAAATCAAAATTGAGTACGAGCGAGCCTTTCACAAAAGGTCTTGTAATCTTCATCCGGCCTTTGCAAATAAGAAGGAATATAGCCCCTTGGTAGAGGTCTATAGAAATGGATTTCGGAGTCGGAAGAAGATGAAGACGAACTGGAGGCAACGCTACTTGCTGGAGAAGGTGGTGGGGTAGCGGTTACTGGAAGAGGCTCTAGCCGAGTCCTCCATTCACCCACAGTCTCAGCAAGGGGAAGCATGATGGCAGCCTAAGATAGATAAATAAGAAATAAATAGAGATAATAAGAAGTGAACTTACATTTTCGGCCTCTCTGGCCAACCTTTCGCGGAGTTCAAGAACTCCATATGCGTCGATAGCCCTTTGAAGGCGAGGGTCGCGCTATTAGAGTCATATAAGGAAAAATGTGAGTAAATAAGAGAACTGGAGACATACCTGTTCTGTAGTGGGCGCGGTAAGAGCAGCCCAGTCCTGCATGAACTGCAGAGGATTCTCTGCAAGTTGGTCCATTCGGTACCGGCTCAAAGAAGCAAAAGCTTCTTGAGCACCGGCATCCGTTGGAGGCGGTGTAGGAGATGGAGTAAAGGTCTACACAAAAACAAGTCAGAATTTTAAAAGCTGAAAATAGGAAATAATGACTTACTAGAAGAAAATTCCTATCGGTAATTTCTTCTACCGAAAGTAGTCGCCCATCTCTACCGAGAACTGACGAATTTGAACTACCGAACAAGTCAATACGACTTTCGGCAGCTCGACGACGCGGAGTGAGGATTTGAACTGGACTACCGAGCACTGATCTTGCTGGTGCTGGAGTCCGAAGTAGAGAGGAAGGACCGGCAACGGGACGAGGAGGAGGGTGCGCCGTGCCAGGCTTAGGTGTGGTTGGAGGTGGAGACGGCTGCCGAAAATCAATAAATAAAGAGGATGAAAGAAATGATTACTTACCAAAGTGATTGGGAAAGCTCGGGATGGATCCCAAGCCCCTCGGAGCCTTCTGGTCATAAGCAACCAGGTAGTATCCAAGCCAGGACGCCGAGATGCCGTAGTGTTTCGGGACCTTGGAAATGCAACCAACACGGCGTTGAGTGCCATGTTGCGAGCCTCTGTGATCCAGGACTCGGTAGGACGAGTCTGCCGAACCGTGTAATCTAAATCGCGCTATAATTACCGAGATTAGCCAAAAGAGGAAATAGAGAAAGCAGTGAGAGCACTTACAATAAATGGCAGGAGAGCCTGCATTGCGACGCGGTCGCGCTCGGCAACCTTGACTTTGCGCTCTTGATGTACGCGCATGTTGAGATAAAGGGTCCGAACGTGATTGAGAGTGACGAGGACGGCCTCATCGGTAAAGTCCAGAATGTCGCCAACGTAGGAAGCGTCGGTGGGAGCGTCGTTGCGTCGGGGTGCCATGAGAAGTGTCGGTAGAGGGAGAAAGTGAGTCGGTAGAGTGTGTAAGAGAAAAAGATGGGACTTAGAGAAATTTGCTCGTCGAGCTATATGCCTGCCGCTCCATTCTTGAAAATTAAAATCAAGGGTAGAGACCCTGCGCGACACCAGAAGCAGAGAAGCGCGGCGACCAAAAGTGGCTGAACGCAGAAATTCCGCATCTCAAAAAGGAAATAGACGCTGGCACGAGGTAGATTACATCAGAATCTGATGGCTGAAGTTGCCCGTACCCTAGAATAATGCTTGAAACGGGGACCTACTACCGAAAATATGTTTTATGACACTCATAGAAGCTACGCTCTATGACCCGTTATCTGATCTTTCCTGATCTGATCAGTGATGGATGGATTGAGCCTTCTAAAAAGGGAAATTTACTGGCCAGATTTGTAGATCTATGATGTAATTCCCATTGACCGAGGACGGTCAAGACTTTTAGTTGGGGGGAGATGATACGCCGTCAAAAATCGCATTTTAGATACTATTTTTGGACGAATAAAGCACATTATCTCGTGTAAAATGGGTAATAAAGGACTAGAGTGAGCCCGAACTGCTAGTTAAAGTATTAAGTATTGCAGACCATTCGGTAGTAATAATGTTAAGTATGAACGGATAGAGATCTAGCTTATCCTGAATACTATGACAGATGTACTACCGAACGAAACAGTTTATAGTAGCAGATCCACCCTACCGAAGTTACTAAGTTAACTTCAAAATTCCTACTTAAACTAGTTGTGTACTTGTACGACTCAAGGGATTTACCGACTCGGTAATTGAAGACTAAAGACCGGTAGTAGCAGTCTTGTGATAAATGCATCAGGAGGGTAAAGATCGAAATGGAATAGATCTACCGAAACAGTGATCAGACAAAGCGTTCTAAGATCAGTACGATCGTCAAGTATACTATGGAAATGGATAGACTACTATCTAAAGTACTGTTCGGTAGTCCACCGAATACTACAAAAAGAGAGAGAATAATAACAATTAGAGTACCGAGGAGAATACCTTGGACCAATGCTGAAGAGCGAACTCTACCGAGACCGGTAAGAATGGCATTCGGTAGAACAGGATACAATCGGTTTTAGGAATGAAACTATAGATCGAATACTATCGATCTACAGCGTATCATCGGGTATACTAATCCGTTGATTAGAACTGCACTACCGAAGAGAGAATACTATCAAAGGAATAGTTAACCAAGGACTTTCGGTAGCGCCACAATAATAAAAGAGAGAAAGTAAAAGTATTATAGTCCGGGAGTACCGAACGTAGCGGGATAATGGGAGTCCGACCAATCGCTCTACCGAGACTATCAGGAGTGACAACCGCAGTGTAGTGGAGCATTACGATCGCCCGCTACCGAGTTGAAAATGTTGAAACCAGGGGAAGTAAAAAGCTGTAGGAATCTACATTTTCCTACAAAATCTATACGGTAAAATGAGCAAGAAAGGAGAAAATATACTTATAAGGAATGATTGGACTCGATACACCTACCGAACGATAATTTTGTATTATTATAATAGTATTTTAGCGGACATTCAAATATATTCTAGAATAGGTATAAAAGTAGGTAGGTTGTACAGTAGAAAAGTAGGTAGGTTGTACAGTAGAAAAGTAGTGACGCATTGTACGGTACACTAGCGAGCGTCTGGAGCTTATAGCTTTGGGCCATCGTGAATATAACCTACTAGTGTAAGCTCTAAACCTATAAATAAGCGAACCAAAGGTTGATCACCTCTAAAGTCAAAATATACTGTGAATCTATACTGTTGTTACTGTTGAATCTGAACTGTCTGTCTGTCTGAATACTGGACTACTGCTGGAATCTGATCTGACTGAACATCTGCATTGAATCTGAAGTACTGTTTTGATAGAAAGTGATTGAACTTGATTTGTTTACTGTGTCTGTGAATATACCTTCTGTTATAAAACCCAAAAGTCTTACAAAGTGTGTTAAATCAAAAGTGTACTTTTTCCTAAGAACATTGTATCTGTTCACGAGCACCTCAAACAATTAAGAGTGTTGTGTTTGTTTTGGTGGGGTTCTTTCCACTAAAATAACGACTCATCAGCGGTGGAACGGAACTACGAGATTCATGACAAAGAGATGCCGGCAATTATCTGTGCACTAGAGGAATGGAGACACTTCCTGGAAGGAGGAAAGTTTCCTGTTGAGATTTGGACAGACCACAAGAATCTGGAATACTTCAGGACGGCCAAGAAATTAAACCAAAGACAAGCACGTTGGTCATTGTTCCTATCTAGGTTTGACTTCACCCTGCACCATCGCCCAGGCCGTACAATGGGCAAACCAGATGCCTTATCCTGCAGGGCAGATCACGGCACTGGTGCAGATGACAACTCAGACATTATCCTCCTCAAACCTGAAGTCTTCTCGATTGCAGCCATCACTTCTGCCCTAGATCTGGTTGGTGAAGAAGTGGAAATCCTGAAAGACGTCCGTTTTGCTATTCGTCAACAGGAACTCGAGGAACCTGTCATGTGTGCAGTCCAGGAGCTACGTAAGTCCCACACCCGTTCAATCCGAAGTGCAGAATGGGATGAACGTGAAGGTTTGCTATATTTCCGAGGCAAGATCTATGTTCCCCCTTCTCATGACCTCCGTCATTGCATCGTTTCACAACATCATGACACCAGAGTTGCAGGTCACCCGGGTCGTTTCAAAACCCTAGAGCTTGTTACACGCAACTACTGGTGGCCCCAGATGTCCCGTTACATTGGTCAGTACACTAAGACCTGTGACATTTGTATGCATACGAAGACACGACACCGCCTCCTAATCGGACAACTGGTGCCTTCAGACACACCAACCAAACCCTGGCAGTCAATCTCTCTAGACTTCATTGTCGAGCTACCAGAAGCACATGGGTATAATGCTATCATGGTGGTCGTCGACATGCTGGGGAAACGTGCTCACTTCCTTCCAACTCATACAACAGTGACAGCTGAAGAAACAGCCCGGATTTACTTCTGTGAGGTCTGGAAACACCATGGAATGCCCAGGACAGCATGTTCAGACCGAGGTCCACAATTCGTAGCCGACTTCATGCATGAATTTTGCAGGTTAGCAGGTGTCAGACAAGAGCTCTCAACAGCCTATCATCCCCAGACAGATGGCCAGACAGAACGTGTCAACCAGGAACTAGAAGGGTACTTACGCCAATGGGTCAATCACCTACAAGATGACTGGGACGAACTCTTACCAGTAGCAGAATTCTCCTACAACAACAAAGTCCACTCATCTACCCAGCAAACCCCCTTCATGGTTGACACAGGCCACAACCCGAGGATGGGCTTTGAGCCACCTGTCCAACGTTCCAAAATGGAAGAAGTCAACGAGTTTGTAGATCGCCTGAAGTCTGGATGGACGGAAGCTCAAGCTGCACTTACTAAAGCCAAAGAAGAATACACTCGCTACTACAACCACCGCAGGGACCCAGCTCCAGTCTTTCAGCCTGGGGACAAGGTTTGGTTAGATGGTTCAGACATTAGGACCACCAAACCTTCCAAAAAGTTAAGTCATCGTTGGTTAGGACCCTATACCATTCTTCAGGAGGTTGGAAAAGGGGCATACAAGTTGAAGCTACCACCATCCATGAAGCTTATCCACCCAGTCTTCCCAGTCATCAAGCTAGACCATTTCAAAGAAGACCCCATTCCAGGCCGACGTCCAGACCCCCCGCCAGAACCAGAAATCATAGACGATGAACCAGAATGGGAAGTAGAAGAGATTCTGGACAGTCGTAGGGACTCTTTGGATCCCCACCTGCAGTCATGTTGAGTGTAGTCCTCACGCTTACAGGCGTTGCCCTTACAATCCTCGTTCTGACATTTTTCATCCCGAAGTTTCTTCAGTCCTGGCTCAAACTTGAATCCTAAGTCCTTGCACAAGTTTATGCGTGGTACAGACCAACGCTTCTTCAAATTAGTCTATACATGATCGACGTACTCTACCTTACGTTGAAGAATGCACTTTTGAACGAGTTTTGATTTGACTTCAAGTTAGAAGTCAGTCTACGACGATTGGCACACTCAGCTACCTTTAGACGCTCAGCACGTGAAGATGTTATGTAAACATCGGCGCCTCGTACCATAAAGGACTGTAGAGCGTCGTTTCCTTCTTGTTCCTCAACCACCATCATCTCCATGGCCAAATCCACAAATATGCGCTCGAAATCAACCTCCAAGTTGAAGACATGCTCAAAGACGTGTTCCAAAGCTCCTTCTCAGGGCCGTTCGACCACGCGAAGACGGGAACCTACTCCTATTGAAGAGGAGTCCAAAGAAGAAGAAGAATCCGACTCGGAAGACAAAGGTCCCAGGCATACACGCAAGCGCAAAGCCCAAGCTACCATCACCGAGTCTTTGCAGAACAGGAGGAAGAGGAAGGGTGATGGGTAAGTTGTCTCCCTTTCCATATATCCTTCTGACGCATAAGCTCCTTCAGCCAACGTTTAAACGATCTCGACGTGTTCAAGAGTGCAGCTCGTTGTCTGTCCTCCACGTGGTCTCCCTACATTGACTGGAGTTGCGTGCTGAACACTGGTCTTGACCGAGATGAGGTCATTGAGGAAGGTTGCAAGAACGTTGCCGACAAGGAACCTGAGCAGTATGTTCTCTCTATTCCCTGTACCTCTTACTAATATTATCTTTTTAGATCCCAGATTCTCGAGGTGTACGACACTCTGCTCAAGATTGTACCCAACGCTGAAGACCTGTTGTGTGAAGTCGTTGAAAACTGAGCCTTGGATGAACTTGTTACTGCGGTATGTCCTTATTCTTCCTTATGTTTCCTTTACTGATATCTATACAGATGAACCTTGCAGCTAGTCAATCTGTCTCGAACGATGTCCGTGACCTCAAGTCACATACTCTCTTCTGGGCAAAGCAACTTCTCGACATCCCCCAGTTCACTCCTCCTATTCCTGCTGAAGGCAAGGCGACTCGGGGATGGAACCACCCTCAGCTTGCTTGTCTTTTGTGTACACCCATCAAGCTACCCGAGTTCGATTGGGATCCTGAGACGTAAGATACCTTTTTCTCCTTATGCTGATCTTCTTGACTGAAAGCTACTATATCAGGTTCTGTGCTCGTGTTCAGGAAAATTCTATCCGTATCAACCACAAGCACTTTCCTGCATGTTTCTATTCCGATAGCGGCGCCAAGGCTTCCCAGGGTAAAGAGTTCGTCTGTGAAGAACTCTTGCTGAGCACCCTCCTGGCGGAAGTATGTGGGCTTGTTGACGTTTTCGTGTTCCAGTTTTCTTGACGTCTTCTAGGTCTGGGTCGACATCTTCCTTGGACACGAAACCTCTGCCAAGTTTGCTGCGAATGTTGATGAAAAGTTCCCTATCTTCAGGAAAGGAAAGGCTTACTGGTATGGAATCAAGCAGGTAACGCACCGGACCATTGCATACGCGTCCCTTTTGGTGTGTGGTTATTCTCTTTCTCTTTCATTCTACCCATGTTTGCTCCTAGATGCGTCACTCTCTCTCTGCCTCTGAAGACTGGCAAAACAATGATGGGGCTGTTGTGAAACGTTCAGCATTTGAGGCTGTTGTAGCCTTGTTTGAGGATCCCAAATTCATTCAAGAAGATTGGAACGTGGAGCTTTTAAGGACTTGGAACGAGTGCGTTGTTTTCTTTTCGGGCTTAGCCTCTATTGACGTTTTGGTCAGGACCCTTGGATGGATGCTCCCCGACACTGATGACGTTACTGGTCTTGAGTCCGACGATGATGAGGATAGCTCCCTCAGCATGATCCAAGCGATTGTCAGCTGCAAGCAGGACCAGCAGCGCTCCTCTTCTGGGGCTGACGCCGGCACCAACTCTGATCCATGCACTATTTCCTCGGCGTCAAGCAATTCCCCACCTGTCCCTGCCTCTGATCCTGCCGCCGCTTCTGACGGAGTGCAGCCTGCACCCTTGTCAAGTGGAGTTTCGTTTGATGGTGCACCCTCATCAAGCGGAGCTGCATCTGATTGAGTGTCGGCTGAACCTAATGGAACCCCATTGCTTTGCATTACAGTGAGTGCCATTTTTCTCTCGTGTTCTCTTTACTCATTGATATGTTTTTGCAGTGCCCTTAATTATGCTTCAAGGTAGGAATTCTCTTTTCCTACTGCACTCTATATCTAAATGCTTTTCCCTATATCTGCTCTAATGACTTGTGTATTGGTTCGTTTACTTTGTGTTTTTTGAACGCTTGATTGACATCCTTTACAGACTCTTCATGATGTTCTCGTCTTGATCATGGTATGCTTTTTATTGATATTGCTATCAGCTTGTTGTCTTTTGTCGCTCTTATCACTCCATTGTTTGCACTGTCTGTATTACTTTAACTCTAGATTATGGCTGATTGTCTTAATGCTGTCTCTTTGTAGTTACCTCAATAGGAAAGTTGTATGTCGTGTACCTGTAATTGAAACTATTGCTTGATCCGTTACCTGCTACAACAGTATAAGTGCTCTACAATAGGCCTTTCATTATAATCTTCAAAATCATTAAAATTGTGCTTGATTCAGCCAATACATTATCTATCTGTGGTTATAGATATACCATTATGCCGATTAAAGACTTGATATTAAATTATGTGTGACCTTACAGAGACCATACATTCTTTGTCTTCTGTGTTGCCTTCCACATTATTCCAAGTCTGTAACTAATGGATTAATATGTTGAATCTGGAATGGATACGAAATTATGTGGAACCTGTTTTGGACTCAGAAATATGTAAAACCTGTTTTAGACTGAAGAATATGTTGAATCTGTATTGGACTTTAAATTATTTTACACTGGAGATAGATCATATATTATTACTAGTATGTACAGACACAACATTTTGCTAGATATTTTAATGACATAACATTATTTTTACAAAGAACATAATGTCTATTAAGTACAGACCTTCCCTAAATTAACCTAGTTAGCACAGATCTGTACTTACTTGACATTATATCCTATTCATTGCATATCTTATGCATAGGGGCAGACCTGCCCTTAACTTTGGGGGTTTGCTGATGTATGCAGACCCATTGGCTGGTGTATGAGTGGCTGTGTGCTTGCTTCTCAGAAGTTAACAGATCAGTTTCGACTTCTTGGGTTCTTACTCTCGTTAGAGAGATTAATCGTATTTTCCACACAAGCGCAATCAACGTCATTACACACTTCAATTCTGCTACATACCTCCCTCACATCAATCCACCCAAAGTAGGTTTTTCCTAACTGTACTTATCTTGTATACTTAGAATTTGCAGGTTTTCATATATATGCATAAACACAAACAACCAGGTGCAAAGGAACCGTTCTTGAAAGCATCCCTGGCTCAGCGAATAATTTTTACTTGGCTTGATTTTCCCGTCTGAACCTTCCATGATATTCAGACAAGATTTCTCTCTGTATTGGTAGATGCACATTCAGAGGCTGAAAATCTTCTGCTTTTGGACCCTGTTTGCAAGGCGTATGACAATCCTAGATTGCTGAGCTCCAAGTGTCGAGCTGATGGCAAACTACCTGGGGATAATGTCCTGGACATGTTTGCTGCAGATGCCGCTTCACACCCTGTTATTGGTGGTATGGGTGATTCTAATGCCCTAACACTTCTCTCGCAGCTACATGAAGCACATACTGCATTCATATATGTGGATGTTGACTTGGGTTTTTTTGCTCCCAACACAAGTGAAATCACTGGACAGACAAATGAAAATTTGCAGGTTACCCTTCCTTCCCCAGACATTTCCTATGCTGCCCTCATAGATACACAGTCATCCTTACTTTATGCTTGGCTTGCTGACATGCTTGTTGCTATGGAGACTACTCCCAAAAGTACAAGCTATGGTCAGCGTCAAATGCTCAAAGATCCCGATGCATGGTCTCCTTTCAGAGAGAAAGCACGATCCCGATGTGTTATCACAAGACCTGATGGACCTTTTGCTTCTTCACGAATCTATACTCATAGTGGTATTTTCTCTGCTGTCATTTTCCGTGGCATTCTATTCAGCTCAGAAGTGATGGAGTCGGTATCCCATGGATGCTTTTTTCCTACACTGGAATCGTGGCATACATTTGTCGATTCATATTCCACAAGACCTGATCGGGACAAGTACATTTGTTGGCCATGCCCTTACGGACACACAAACCCACGCAAGATCTCGAATGTACCAACATTCTGGCTATCTAGCATTGATCTCCATAAAAAACTTGGCAGCAGCCCAAGCTCTCCAGATGCTCCTTCATTCCTGACTCTAATCAAATGGATCCAGGCCCATCGGCTGCTGAATGAACAGAAGGGCTTTCCTAGCTTTGGAAAGCTCAATTCATATCTACTGGTGGTAGATTTAGTGTACTCAAGTCAGGTGAAATTGCCATCTCTTCAGGAAGTTGCCGATGCCACGCAGTATCTTAACATGGGTGCAGCAAATGGTTTACAGAAGCTGGGATTGGTTGACCACAATGTGTCTGTGGCTAGTGCATTCATACAATTGCATCATGCAATGGAACAGAAAGTTGATGCTTGCAGAGAACGGATGGGATATGATATGTTTGTCACTGAGCACTCACTATGTAAATATAGCAAAGATTTTTGTAGTAAATGAAATGTATGCCCTAGCATCAATATTACTTGATTTTACTTTTCTACGTGTCAAAGCTTAACCCCTCCGGTTGCAAGGCCATAAAAGCATAAGCGCTATTCCTCGTCATTTACTCAAGTATCGAGTTTTCATTTACCTTGCATCAAGGTCACCACCATATTCACCCCTGGTATCATTACTGCATGTAACAGACATCCCTTGTTCAGTGATTTTTTTGTTGTGAGCTAATCCCTAACGGGATTACATTTTATCTATGAAGGCAATATAAAAATACTTATGTTCCTCAGTTTAAGCCCTTGTCCCCACCAGGAGCTATAAGGGGCTCGTTTCGATCGAGCCTGGTCGCTTGGTGCCAACCGACAGTCGTAGCGTCGGGTGCGGATCGACGAGCTGGCTCGTTCCCGCGACCCCACTTTTTCCGTCCTTTTCCGAAACTGCCGATGGCTATTATGTCAGTGCCGAGTTGCCGGTCACCTGACTGCCAGCGCATCCGCTCCCAGCCAGCGTTCGCGTTCGCGTTCTTCATTTTCTTCGTTTCTTTTTGTATTCGGTCTTTTTGTATTCGGTGAGTCCTTTACATGTCCTCGTTTACATGCCCTCGAATTTTATACTGACAGCTGCACCTTGCTTCAGGTCTTAGTCTTGCACTTGTTTGCCCAACCAGGTTTTCTCCCCGCGGTATGTCCTTTACATGCTCTCCTCCAACTTTATACTGACGAATTTGCTATCCTTACCTTAGGTCGTACTGGACTGATTGACTGATGCCAATAACTTGTTAATTCTCCCGCGTTCTTCCTCCCGCGTTCTTCCTTCTCTTTTTCTACTCCCTTTTTCTACACGGTATTTTCTACTTGGTATGTTCTTTACATGGCATGTCTTCCTCCAGTCTTATACTCACAACTGCACCTATTTCACAGTGTATCTGTTCTCCACGCGCTTTCTCACCTACCCACAAAGCTACCGTCGCATGCAAATGACTTTGAGGGCTTTTCGCCTAATACGACGCTCTTTCGAATTCACTCTTTACACGAGCCAACTTCTTGCAGTAGCAGCGCATGTTCCGCTTGCAATCAATATCCAAGCAACGTAGATCTATACAACGTGCACAACCTTTCCATACATGTTATCATGACAACTTCTCTCGTTCACTTGAAATGCATATTCTACTCAAACTGTATTTTATACTGTACAATGGACAAGTAAAGGCTGTATGGCACAATAGATTATGGAAATGATAGCAAATTAGTGTGTAGTGGTATAAAGAATCCAAATCATCTGTTAGCTCTGTCGTGTGCGTTGACGGGTTTTTCGAGTGCCCAAGGACTGGTGTCTCTTGCGAATGGCTTTCAAAAGTGAAGAGATACCACCTTTATGTTCTGGATAAGCCGTACAGAAATCTTGTTCATTACTATGGTATCTTGAAAGCTTTTTAGCAACATTGACGGAGCTGGCAGCTTCACTCACTTGTTTAAGAACTCCTCAGCAATCATCTTACGCTGCCCGTAATGTGCTTTTCGTCCAATTTCACTGTACCATTCCTGAGGCCAATCCTTCAGCGCTCTTGTCAATCCGTTCTCCAGATCCGGGTACTGCCACTGTTTTACCGCAATTTTCCAACCTTCAGAACTGCTTGAACGAGAAATAGGAGGGATAATCGGAATGCTTGATGCAGATGAAAGGAATGGTTTGGAAACTGATGAAGCTGCCAGCTGAGTGTATGTCGTGGCAGCTGGCCCTAATGGAACTGGTGTTGGAGCAGGTGGTATTGCGGGGTGCGAGCTTGTTGGATACTGGGGTATAAATGTTGGATATTGGACAGGGATATGATGGTTCGGTGCCGGATGACTCGGAAAGACAAATGGGTATGGTATCATACCAGGATGAGGGTTTGGAGGAGAATATGGTGAAAATTGCTGGTGCATTTGGGATAGTTTTATTTGTATTGACTCGACAGAGCTGTTTAGCTCTGCAAAGCCTTGTACGAGCCAATTTGCGTCTGATTGTGGGGCGGATCCCACCTGACTATTGTCATCTGGCGGAGATAATGCATTGCTGTGGTCTTCTTCATACGTGTGAAGCTCATCAAGGAGATACCGGATGAGTGTGTCCCGCTTCAATAAAGGTCATTCTCAAGCAGGCAATATATTTTGAGATACAACTCACATGTTCGCCTTCAGCCCATCCACCCCACCATCGTATCCTGGCTAAGGTCCACCGTTCACCAATTGGAGCATACATAAACCTGTACTGTGCACCGCCCCGGCGAAAACAGTGCGTCGTAAACTCACTAGCCCCTTTCACACCAGCAGCCCCTGCTATCCCATTAATGAGAGTGTTGATTGACTTGGAACTGACTGGTTCATTGCGCTTCAATGAAGTCCATGTTGAGTTGAAAGCCGGAAAAATGTAGTCCTCATCGCCAAAATGTTCATCTGGACCTAGGAAATACTTCTCGTAGTGCTCAATCCAACGTAGTAAATGGGTATACATGCACGCCCAGGGTGTTTTAGATTGTGGGTAAATCATGAATTCGTGTCCTGCTCATACATAAATTGAGAGTGCTTGAGTTTCGAAGACAAATTACACACCGTTCAGCTGATGTTCATTCTTGCTCATCTTTTTTTGCCAGCCTTTGCGATCTTTCAGGTTCACTTTGAAACATGGAGACTGTCGCTTTTTCCCACTAGGGTGTGGAGGTGGATCGAGAATGATGTGTTTGCGCTTGAGCAGAGCAGTTTCATTATTTCTGAATGGAAGCTCGTAAATGTTATCCTAATATGACCATAAAATCTTACCGAGTCCAGACAGTGATTCCGACAGAAGAGTAGGCATTCCAGAAAAGTTTTTCGGTCTTCAAAGCCAAGTTTTTTAGTGACGCATCAGCATCAAGGTCATCGGGACATCGCATATTCAAGAACATCCATATTTTTTCAAGATCGCCCATTGTCATGGGTCGAGTATGGTTCCTGTCCGCTTCTCCATCCTTGTTATGACAAGTCTTTACCATTTGCTCAACCTCTGGTGAACGTACAGGATTTCCAACCCACTCCTGTGTTGTCTCATCTTTCTGAAAACGTCGGCTTTCATGGTACTTGTTGCCTCTCCTGTATATATTTTTATATCAGAATGAAAAATTAACGAAAAATGTCACTCAAAGTGAACAGAGCTTGAAACCAACACGTACATTGTGTTGTAATGCAGTAGGAATGCGGCGTGAATTTGGTCTACTGTCGACCTCCCACATCCTTTGGCGAAACACTTCTCATGCATGAACATAGCTATGGCTTCAGGTGTACATTCCAAAGGAGCACCATCCAAGCATGTTCCAAAGGCAGGATCCAACTCCGCACTGGTCTCAGAATCAGTCTCTATCTGTACTCCAGTTCCTTGAGCCTTCCAAGCTTCTTCGACTTCTCTCTGCTTCGCTGCGTATTCCTTTACCCATTCTTTGCCTCGTTTGACATGTCCCGCATAAAGTTTGTGCGTCTTCTCCGACTTGCCATGCTTTTTGACGTTTTCGAGGATTTCTTTGCGGAGATCAGAGTGTCGTTTTAGCTCAGCAGGTGCAGTAAGCTTCTTCCTCTGATTTGTTTTTCTGGCCGTCTGGACCTTAGCTTTTGCCATTTGTACGCAGGTAGGAGAAGGTGGGAGATGGTCGAGGGAGGGCGGAGTTCCCCTATTTCTTGCAAAAACCGATCGGAAATGTGACGAATGTGATGTTGTTTCAAAGTCTTGAGGGTGTAAATAGAATCGGTTGCAGTCCGTTGAGTTCACGCCGGGATTAAAAAAGGTCAATGTCAAGTATAAAGATATACACAATATACACTAGTTGAGAGTAGAATCCATATCGTGATCGAGGGTGAGGTCAATAAACATGAGCTCTTTAACTTCATCTTTATCTGTTGAATCGTCACCAGTCAAATCCACAATGTCACCTGCATAGCTACGACTTGGCAAATTTTCAATGTCATCACTGTTATCTGTTCGCGAGAAGACGCCGTAAGCTCTGTCAAGCTTTGTAATATCAGTTCCGGCGCAAGGGAGAAAGCAGCTTGAACTTACCAAGTGGATCTTACGCATAACCGACGCAGTCTGCGCCTTTTGGATATACTCATCCAGAAGTTGGTCGATAAATGGCGAATTATTGTTGAAAAGCTGGGCAGATACCCAAAGCTTCATTGTAGTCTGATCGTGTGTTGCAGGGACGTTAGGCAGGCTTGCGGTTGTGAGTGAAAATAACCACACGATATCAAATGTAATGCAGACAAGGATACCACATGATAGAGACTCTTTCACATTGGATAAGCCAATAATATGGTCAGTCTGTCCCTGAAAAAGATATCAGGCATAAGGTTTGAATAGAATAATCACGATACATACTTGTGCAAGTTTCCAAATACACACAGCTGGCCAGACCGACGTCTGAAATTTGTTCATGACGAGACCATCTTGACCCCAAGAAAATAATTGGTCCGATAACGCTCCAAGATATGAGACATCGACATCAGTGATGTCCAGCAACTGCGGGCTGGGTCCGGACGATACAAGAGGGGAGACATAGTGACGGATTGTGTTTACGTTGGGAAAGCCGGCAGGGATGCTTGATGCAGCTTTGGGTCGTCTACCACCAATGAAAGAATGTGTGTCGTGCTGAAGCTGTTGCTTGAGTTCCGGTGTCCACTGTTGATTCAAGTAGGTTCGCAGTTTAGAGTTGGTGTAATCTTCGCTGGCGAAACGCAGCATGGTGCCAAGGGATGTATTAGTAAGAGCATATGCTGTCGCTTTCCCACAATGACTGAGGCCCTAGCACCAAGATTTCAGACCCAACGAAGTGTAAAAGAGATGAATCAACGTACCGCACTATAATCTCCTCCTTGTAGTATAGCGAAAAGGAGGAGACCGTCAGACATGATTGGAGTCTTGGTCTGAGAAGGAAAACCTGAAGCATCATACATGGCAACAATATCGGGATGCTTTTTATCTTTAGGGCTAGGATAATGGTCATCAGCGAAAGCTAACGTCTGATATTAGAATAAACATTTACTTGCGTATAATCTTCTGGGCTCCAAATACTAACGCATCGCTGTCATCGGTGAGCACAGCATCGATGCAGCCCAGTTTGTTGAGATGAGACAGCTCTGCTTCGGCTTCCCCGGGTGCCTTCAAAAGATCAGTTTAGTCTTGTAAGAGATCAGCGAACTCGAGATGTACCGTGATTGAATAGTGGCCAAATGCTCGGAGAATGTCCACTGTTCTTGCCGTCATCCAATGAGGAATCGTTCTCACAGATGCCCCCCGTTTGCGGACTGGTCGGTTTGGACCATCGAAAACGGCAAGAAGGATGATCGGAAGCTGTGAAAGCCGGGATATGCGGAGGAACATGTTACAGAGTTCAGGATTTTGGCCAAGTTGAGCATGAGAACGAATATGTTTGCTTCTGAGCCCAGTTTGAAACTGGGAAAACCATTGGCTGAAAAAGGTAAGAGCGATAGCACCATGAGAACGGAAAGCACACCTAATATCAACGCCAATCTTGAAGAATTGACCGGTCTCAACGAAATGTTGGCAGGCGAGAGCGTCCAACGAAACGATTTGACGGGAAGGTGCCACAATCTATTGGATATTTAACAAACACTGATAGAAATCGAAGTATGTCACTCACCTCCCATAGATCCCGAATGCCCATTGTCGAAGATTAAGGTGGATGTGAAACGAGAGGTGAGGGCCCCTAGTGAAGAAAACGGCTTAAATAGCCAGGGGAGCGATCGCAAAAACAAATAGGGGAGACGGCAGTGGTCGTCTTTGCCGAGCAATGATGGCCTGAGCAAGAGAGTCGAGGTAGGTATCGGTCAAGTTTGGATTGGGTGTTTTTCATACAGTGGCCTTTGTCAATGCTTGAATTCGGAGAGGTGAGGACGGTCTTTGATGATGTATTCGTACGTGGTGAGTGGCAGGACTTGGAAATTGCCGACACGGTGTTCGCCTTGGAAAGCACGACATTGGGCAGGATTGCCCTTGTAGGCGATCATCTTGATGGAAGGAGCCCACTTGGTGAATTCGTCGGACCAGTTGGTCATGGTCGAGGGAGGGATGATGACAAGGTAAGGGCCGCACTGGCGTTTGGCTTCGATGAGGAAGGAGACGAGGGAGATGGTTTGGATGGTTTTCCGAGACCCTGGATGAATGTTAAAATAAAGAAAAAGATGTAAGATTGAAAAGCGTACCATTTCATCTGTGAGAATACCATTAAGTTTGTTGTAGAGACTAACCATCCACTGCAAACCCTTGAGCTGAGACTCTTTCAGGGTTCCGCCGACGAGGATAGAAGGCTGCCTGGTAATCTTCTCTGACATCCTATGCACAACAGCATAATAACGCGTAGACCAAATGTCGTGTTTACGCTTGAGTTGCACGGTCGCGCAGGTGTCGGCTTCCTCATGCAACGGAATTCGACGCGGTTGAGCGGTAGGAGAAACACGTGAGTGAGTCGCTCCGTGACGAGGGATATAGCGTCGCTTCTCAACGAGATGTAGTTGCTTGAGCTCGAAGAGGGCTTTTTGAGTTTGCTGTGGGATGTGGAAGAGAAGAGGTTCTGGGGATTGCTGTCCTCCGTTGCGTCATCTACATCTATACCAGTCTCGAGACCGCTGTCATCAACAGTAGAAGCGATGGCCTCGAGCTCTCTGATGCGTTGTCGCACGCGAATGAACCTGTCTTCTTTCGGCAAGGATGGCCTGGGCATCGAGGCCCGTAGGCATGATGGCTGGGATGAGCAGGCACTAAAGACGAGTGGCAAAGAGTTTGGGGTCCGTCTCTGAACTGCGTTTGAGATGTGAAAAGGGATGCAGTAGGCTAGGGATTTCCGTCTGGAGTATGCAGGAGCTTTTTGGAAGGGTGGTATTATTGATGAGGATGGCGGCCTGGAGATTGTCAAGAAGAGGACGAGCTTGAGGACCTGGATCTGGGCGCGGAGGGGTCCGAGTTGAAAGAGCCAGGAGTCTGGCAGTCAGCGACGAAAAGCACAGGTAGCCGTTGACAAGCAGTACATGAGCATTGTCAAGAAGTCATGGGGTCACGGGATTGACGCGACAGTATCGACCGCGATAGAAAGACTTCCCTTTCAGTATATTCTTGATCTGGGATGCTGCTCAAGCGCTCAACGCATAGTCTTCTGGGGAAAATGAGGAACTATGGAACTATTTAGATAATTGTAAAGTTACCTCTTGTACTACCTCTTGGATTACAGCCATTTTAGAGATGCCGAACATGAATTTAAGAGGATAAGAACCTCAAAAGCAGGGATAAGTCTGGATAAGTCCCTCATAAGCCAAGCGATATATCGATTTAAGCTAATTTAAGGTGGCCGGGGCAGCCAGGACGGCAGAGCAAGGCAGAGCCAACAGCTTGTACCGACGCGTAGTGACATCGCATAGATATGGATACCAGCTCAAGCCAGCTTGAGCTACAGCAAGTCATAATAAAGTACTCTGCTGACATATTTTTCATTCTTCCATAACGATATTCTCTTCTGTAAATCAGTAGTAACCCAATGGACAGGAATATTAGTCTCGGTGCGCTAACGAATTCCATCCCAAAAAGGAACTCTGCTCATTCGTTAGCATTCGGCACCGAGACTACCAGAATACATTATCATACATCAACGACGAACGCGTCGTTTCTCTCAACAGTCCCAATCCAAACTAGTTGCCGCAGGAAGTGGAACGGGTTCATGTTCAGTGAACAGACATTTAATGGCGCAAGTGCTACTACTGTTTCTAGACCTGATATCTAAGTATCTAAGTAATGAGCACTGGCAGAGTATTCTCCTACGCGTATGGTGGACTCGGATATAAGCGAATGCGAACCACTTCCGGACAAGCTTCCGAATATGGCATCGTTCATCCACTCCCGGACGAACCACTCCTCCCGACAGGGTCCCTGCAACGGACCATCTCAAACGACGGTTCCTGCTTTTAAGGATCGATCCCCTACGTTTACCGGTTTCTGTAAATATTGTCTTTTAAAAGGACTTATGCACGACACCAGTGTTTTGCTTGTTTATATTTGTTGTACTATGAGCTTCCTTCTATAGCACGTGAATGTTGACTTTCTCTTCTTCTTCCACAATGCTAACGTGCTTGCCAATGCTATTTTCCATTGCGATATATACGTTCTTCTGTGTTCTGGGAGGTAAATTGGCCAGAAATCTTTTCCTTGACAAAATTCTGATATGGTTGTAGGGTCCCTTGCCAAGACTGGGGGCCCACCAAAGAACTTGACGGTTTCTTTGAACCACTCTATGCCTGCCATCACCATTCCACCACGATACAACATGGCTGAAGCCAGCATCATTCTCACCTCATTGCCTGCTGTGCCCTCTTTTTCCACTTCGGTTGACTTTGGTATGTTTACACAAAAACAATCATGACGTATTTTTACTTATACATTTAACTAGCTCATGAAAAAATTTGCTTCCAATTCCTTCCCATATCTTGTGTCTCATTGGGTGGGTGTGAATCATCTGCTTTAATCATATCTGATAAGATCAATATAGCCCCGAGGCGTCTTTGCACAAAGTGTCAATCTATTGTTTCTTGTTATATCAATGCTTTTGTCAGGGGACTTCCAGTACGACACCTTTTTCCTTCATCCCACGCCATCATCACGCTTCCATTTCTACACACTGCCCCATGATCACATCGTTACCTTGTACTCATCCCCCATCATTTTCCATTGTTTCGGTCTCTATCACTGCCAATGAACCTTTTTATATCACAGGTGATAAGATCTGATAAACACAATGCAATAGTATATGATATATTATATAAATTACTCCAGATATACATATTTTAAAACAACAAAAAGCTCGGTGGCAAAAGAGATTGCAAAAGAAAAGAAATGCCACTCGCGATTTTTTGTGTATTTCCTGTGGGAAACTAAATGCGCGATGCGTCGCGCGCCGCTTACTAGTATAAAAGCGTCGCCCGATCATCGCGCATTTGGATTCCCGCACGAAATAAAGACAAAATTTCGAGTGGCATTCCTTTGTTTTAACCATCTCTTTTGCCACCGACTTTTTTGTTGTTTTAAAATTTATTTTTCGGCGGTTAATAATATAATATATCATACATTATTGCAATATGTATTACACATGATATAATGTGCCCTCTGGGAAGTGTATTGTCTTCTTTCATTGTTTTCTTCCCTCGTTCTCCATTGTTCTTCTTTCCATTGTACTTTCACTACTTCTTTCTCTCACACTGTCATGGATAGTATATATACCCATCACCTGCAGTGGTTGTCCCTTGAGTTTTTCTCTTTGGATCCCCACCTGCAGGTGCATAGTATGCTCCTCATGTATGTACATAGCACTGACTGGCCGTGCAGCTGTCTACCGTCAAGGACTCATTGACTATGAACATCTTTATGGTACCGCTTGTCTGCAATCATGGGATGACTTTCAAAAAGAATTCTTCAGAGAATTCATCCCTGAAGATGAGAGGAACCAAGCCAGCCTGGTGCTTGAAGGCAACTCCTACTTCCAAGGCTCCACCACTGTGGACGAGTACGTCGACAACTTCCATAACCTGACCACTCTTTCGGGACTCAATGTGGAACCAGTTCTGTACTCCATTAACCCAGCTGACCCCACTATCCAAGCTCGAATGGTGGACGCCAAACATGTAGGTCAGACGGTAGTCCTCAAGTTCCGTCGAGGTCTTTGCCCAGCAGTGGAGAGGAAGGTCGCTGAAGCAGAGGCACGTCCAGAAGATTGGGACATAAAAGGCTGGTACGAGCTAGCTAAGAGGTTTGAGAGGCACGAACGAGAAGACGCTGCCTTTAGAGGAACCCAAAGGGCGACACCTTCAGCTCCTCAAACCAGACCAGCTTTCCCAGCTCAGGTCCCTGCCCCACGACGCACTCTTTTCCCTGTCCAGGTTCCTGCGTCTGCCCCATTTTCCCGTACTGCCCCATTCGCTCCTCGACCTGCTCCTGCCGCTCCTGTCCCCCCTGTTCCTGCCGCTCCGGTCCCTACTTCTGCTCCCCTTCACCCTGGCATTCCCATGGAAGTCGATGCCACTAGGCAAAGATTCCTTGCACAATGACGTTGCTACACCTGTGGACAGCCAGGCCATTTGGCCATCACCTGTCCCAATTGTCAACGGGAACACCTGCGTGTCACAGACATGACAACAGAAGATTGAGCAGAGATTGCACAAGTGTACTCCCTACTTCAGGATTCTCAGGAGACAGAGGCCAACCAGGTTGAACCCAAGGAAGTTGAAAGGTCTATGGAGGGTTTTCAGGAAAACCAGGAGTGAGGGATATGCCCTCCTGGTCATATAGTAATCACTTCGCACCACTATACACGTATTTACTCAATGACAATGATGATGATGATTCTGCTTCTGTCACAGAGTCAGTGTGTGAGATGATTGCTACAGTTGTAGCCCCGAAAACCCCTCAACCCTCTCCTAAACCTCCTCCAACTCCTTGGCGATGTCTAAAACGTTGGGAACGTTGTCTACCCTGCAAGCTCATGATCTCTTCTGATAGCAGTCATTGCCTGACCATTCCAGTGGAACTAGAGTCAACCATCAACGCCTCCTTAGTTTCTGGAAAGGCACTAGTTGACAGTGGTGCAACAAGCATGGGATATGCAGATGCAGAGTTTATAAGCAAGAACTCCCTACCAACTCAAAAGCTTCAGAGACCAATCCCGGTATTCAATGTTGACGGCCCTCCTAACGAAGCTGGAGCTATTACAGAGATCTTAGACACCGTCTTACGTTTCCAAGACCACTCTGAACATATCCAACTGGCAGTTACCCAACTTGGCAGTCAAGATGTCATCCTTGGTTATGGATGGCTGAAGGCCCATAATCCTGAAGTTGATTGGAATAATGGGAGCATCAAGCTAAATCATTGCCCAAGGCACTGTTCTACCTGTCATGAGGAAGTGCAAAAGGAATGTAAGCTGTCCATCTCTGTAATCCGCCAGCAACGCCATGCACTTGAGCACTGCCGTACTGGGCCAACTCCACGGGTCATAGAGCTAGACGATGATGAAGATGAAATGGATGACCTTGGCCCCTTAGGCTGTGACAAATTCCCAGATGAGACTGCTATTGACAGGATCTTTGCAACCACCGTTCCCCCTGAAGCCGAATTCATTAATGCCACAAGTACCACCTCACAACAACTAGCAGAAGCTCACGCTAAAATCTCTAAAGACCCTTGTGACGGCCTCCCAGAACACTTCTATGACTACCTGGATGTTTTCTCTAAGGAATCCTTTGATGTGCTCCCTACTCGTAAACCTTGGGACCATGCTATAGAGTTAATACCTGACTCTAAACCAGCCAATTGCAAGGTCTACCCATTAGCCCCCAACAAACAGAAAGCCCTCAATGAATTCCTTACTGAAAACTTGTCCACAGGCCGCATTCGTCCTTCCAAATCCCCCATGGCTTCTCCAGTCTTTTTCGTGAAGAAGAAAGACGGGAGCCTCCGACTCGTCCAAGACTACCGGGTGCTAAACGAGATGACGATCAAGAACCGCTACCCATTACCCTTGATCAACGAACTCATCAATAATCTCAAAGGCGCTTGATATTTCACTAAATTGGACGTACATTGGGGCTTCAACAATATTTGTATTCACGAAGGAGATGAATGGAAGGCTGCCTTTCGCACCAACCGAGGTCTTTTTGAGCCCTTGGTCATGTTCTTCGGACTCACTAACAGCCCTGCCACCTTCCAAACAATGATGAATGACATCTTGCATGACCTGATCATGGAGGGTGTTGTATCAGTCTACCTCGACAATATCTTGATCTACACTAAGGATGTTGAAGAGCACTGTCGTGTCACCCGTCTAGTGTTGGACCGGCTGAGGCAGCACAAGCTTTACCTCAGGGCTGATAAATGTGAATTTGAGAAGACCAAGATCGAATACCTTGGTGTTATCATCTCTCATAACTGTGTCGAGATGGACCCAGTCAAGGTATCTGGTGTTTCAGAATGGCCAATTCCTGAGAGCAAAAAGGACGTCTCTTCTTTCCTGGGTTTCACCAACTTCTACCATCGCTTCATCCAAGGCTTCTCACACCATGCTAGACCACTCTTCGACCTCACTCGAAGGGATGAAAAGTTCAATTGGTCAGAAGACGCCCAAGCTGCCTTTGATACCATGAAGTCTCTCATAACCTCCTCCCCTGTCCTTATCATACCTGATGACTCTCGCCCCTACTGTTTAGAATCAGATAGTTCCGACTATGCTACAGGAGCTGTCCTGTCGCAACAATCCCCAGAGGATGACAAATGGCACCCAGTGGCATTTTACTCTAAAAGCCTCAATGTGGTGGAACGGAACTACGAGATTCATGACAAAGAGATGCCGGCAATTATCTGTGCACTAGAGGAATGGAGACACTTCCTGGAAGGAGGAAAGTTTCCTGTTGAGATTTGGACAGACCACAAAAATCTGGAGTACTTCAGGACCGCCAAGAAGTTAAACCGAAGACAAGCACGTTGGTCACTGTTTCTGTCTAGGTTTGACTTCACTCTGCACCACCGCCCAGGCCACACAATGGGTAAACCAGATGCCCTATCCCATAGGGCAGATCACGGCACTGGTGCAGATGACAATTCAGACGTCATCTTCCTCAAACCTGAAGTCTTCTCGATTGCAGCCATCACCTCTGCCCTAGATCTGGTTGGCGAAGAAGTGGAAATCCTGAAGGATGTCCATTTTGCTATTCACCAACAGGAACTCAAAGAACCTGTCATGCGTGCAGTCCAGGAGCTACGTACGTCCCACACCCGTTCAATCCAAAGTGCAGAATGGGATGAACGTGAAGGCTTGTTGTATTTCTGAGGCAAGATCTACGTTCCCCCTTCCCATGACCTCCGTCGTCATGTCATTTCACAACATCATGACACCAGAGTTGCAGGTCACCCAGGTCGTTTCAAGACTCTGGAGCTTGTTACACACAACTACTGGTGGCCCCAGATGTCCTGTTACATTGGTCAGTACACTAAGACCTGCGAAGTTTGTATGCGTACAAAAACACGACATCGCCTTCCAATTGGACAGCTGGTACCTTCAGATACACCAACTGAACCCTGGCAGTCAATCTCTCTAGACTTCATTGTTGAACTACCAGAAGCACATGGATACAACACTATTATGGTGGTCATCGACATGCTAGGAAAACGCGCTCACTTCCTTCCAACTCATACAACAGTGACAGAACGTGTCAACCAAGAACTGGAAGGGTACACTGCAAATCAGAAGCCAGCCAATAAACGGCTGGGAGCGGTCAGCTGACTGCCTGTAGTAAGTGTGTGGTTGTGACGTGTCAATCAGCTGGATTCCAGAGTTTTTCGCAGTGGATCCAGCCTGGCTCCAGGTCTGTCCGGGAGTGACTGGTGTACAGCTGGAGCGAAAACTGGAATCAGCTGGAAATCTAGCAGGATGGCGCATATTAATACATCAAGATCACATTTGATTTAATGC
The DNA here is from genome assembly GCA_037954225.1 of Stygiomarasmius scandens. Classification (NCBI taxonomy): domain Eukaryota; kingdom Fungi; phylum Basidiomycota; class Agaricomycetes; order Agaricales; family Campanellaceae; genus Stygiomarasmius; species Stygiomarasmius scandens. The sequence continues at coordinate 39,140 of JBANRG010000144.1, read as the reverse complement.
ATAGTAACTTGAAGTTCCATATTCTTCGTTTGACTTTTCTTCTACAGGCAAAGGGATAGGAAAATTCACTCTCTATTTGGATACATAGGGTACACGATAGTACTATACAACTAATGTATTATCTACCTACATAAATGACACTATAATCTCAGACAAATCTAAGACCTAGAATAACGGAGTGTCAGACAAGCTCGGAGTTTGAGAATATGCTAAGTGCTTACTTTATTCCTCATTTCTTTTGAAGAAATGATATAGATAGCCAAAAGCAGGCTGACCTGGTTAAAGTATTGACATGTTGCCCTTAAGCTGACTTGGGAGGGAAGGGAACTTACTGCGAGACCAAATTCTGAAAACGATGATGGTGGTTGGGAAGATGAAGTATTATGCACTAAGACGCCGTTTTTCAACCAACGAATCACGAGACCACCCGACTGATACTCACGGTAGATTCACTAGAACGGTTGGACTTAGGAAATTTTGACCCTTCTGGAACCAGGCTGGTTCCAGGTCAAGCTGGCAACAACCTGGAAATTGGCCGGAAGACCAATGATTCCCAGCACAATGACAGCCGAATTAGCCAGCCGAAAACTGATAATTGACTCGATTGGCGGTGTATTTACGCCAATGGGTCAATCACCTACAAGATGACTGGGATGAACTCTTACCAGTAGCAGAGTTTTCCTATAACAACAAAGTCCACTCATCTACCCAGCAAACTCCCTTCATGGTTGACACAGGCTGCAACCCAAGGATGGGCTTTGAACCACCTGTCCAACATTCCAAAATGGAGGAAGTCAACGAGTTTGTGGATCGCCGGAAGTCTGGATGGACAGAAGCTCAAGCTGCGCTTACCAAAGCCAAAGAAGAATACACCCATTACTACAACCGTCGTAGGGACCCAGCCCCAGTCTTTCAACCTGGTGACAAAGTTTGGTTGGATGGTTCAGACATCAGGACCACTAGACCTTCCAAAAGGTTAAGTCATCGTTGGTTAGGACCCTATACCGTTCTTCAGGAGGTTGGAAAAGGAGCATACAAGCTGAAGCTGCCACCATCCATGAAACTCATTCACCCAGTCTTCCCAGTCATCAAGCTAGACTGTTATGAGGAAGACCCCATTCCAGGCCGACGACCAGACCCCCCACCAGAACCAGAAATTATAGACGATGAACCAGAATGGGAAGTAGAAGAGATTCTGGACAGTCGTAGGTTTGGCCGTTGGAAGAAACTTCGATATTTTGTTCGCTGGAAAGGCTATGGACCTCAGGATGACTCTTGGGAGAGAGCTGAAGACTTGGTTAATGCCCCAAATGCAGTGGCAGAGTTCTATGCAAAGTATCCAGAGGCAGTAAAGTCTATCCATACTTCCAGAGCTGATCTTTCAAATAACTGGCGTTCTGCATCGAGGTTGCTGCAGATCTAGTAGGGGGGTAAATGTCAGGGGACTTCCAGTACGACACCTTTTTCCTTCATCCCATGCCATCATCACGCTTCCATTTCTACACACTGCCCCATGATCACATCATTACCTTGTACTCATCCCCCATCATTTTCCATTGTTTCGGTCTCTATTGTCTTCTTTCATTGTTTTCTTCCCTCGTTCTCCATTGTTCTTCTTTCCATTGTACTTTCACTACTTCTTTCTCTCGCGCTGTCATGGATAGTATATATACCCATCACCTGCAGTGGTTGTCCCTTGAGTTTTTCTCTTTGGATCCCCACCTGCAGGTGTGTAGTATGCTCCTCATGTATGTACATAGCACTGACTATAGATCTCTTTGGATCCCCACCTGCAGTTGTGTTGAGTGTAGTCCTCACGCTTACAGGCGTTGCCCTTACAGCTTTATTGGTGGCCCGGTGTGGGTATATTGAAGGTGCATGTTCCCTTGCCCTGAATGGGTATAATGAAGGTGCATGTTCCCTTGCCCCGAATGGGTATACGTATATAACTGGTTCAATACTAGCACCTGTCATAAAGTTGTCTATGGCTGTGGTATATAATCTACATGATACTGTTTACCAGTGTTCACAATATGCACTTGGAGATACCGCCAATGCAATGTTACATTGCTGGTATTATTCTTATACCTATCAGTTTATATATCCACAACCATGCTGGGGGATCTTGATTACAAATAACCAGCAACATGGGCAGTGCCAATTGCTGGCTCTTCGCCTTTGTAGGTTCTTGATTTGCCGACATGATTTTATTGCCATGTGGTGCATGGATAAATGCAAATATATCAGGCGTATTCTTGCTGATACTAGTATACCAGCTTCATATCCCTTATTGGTTGGACATTTGTTTCCTGGCTTACTAAATTTTGGTTGCTCAAGAAAATACTTGCCTATTTCAGCCATCTGTTCAAAATATGGGGCCATAAATTATTATTTGCGAGACAACCCCTACCGCTACAGGCGTTTCCCAAGACATACCCCCAAAATTTACATCAAAGATAATTCCACTGAGGTGGCATTGCCTTTGAGCCATCATGCATTACGTCAGTTACTGTCTGGAAGACGACTACATCCAAAGGGTGGTTATAAATCACCCTTCATTCCTTTTGAGATGATTGAACCATATATGCCCTTACATCAAACAAATATAAATGAACATGAAATTGGGTTCAAATTTGTGGCTCACTGTTCTGAAGTAGAGGCACTTTCGTTGGCTGATACATGTAATCTCAGCATCAACATACCAGTGCTTGATCTTCTCCCTCATTTATCCACCACAGACTGTCGGAAGGTTCCAAAGGTACATGGCCTGAAAGCATCTCGTGCTCCAAAGGAAATAATAATACAGCTCTTTGATGGGCACAGCTGTGTTGAATGTACCTTAGCAAGAACAGTGATCAGCTGTAAGAATACAAGAATTACGAAATCTAAAGCCAATGGTAATGCTAGTAAAAATACCTCCAAAAAACAAGTTCCTAAGAAGACCAATTTCAGCACTGGCCAAACTTCACGACAAACTGTTGACAAAAAAGATGCAGCTGAAACAATGGTTGATCCATTTGATGTGAGCAATATTCCCTTTCCCCCTGATCCACTTGATTCAAAACTTTCCAACCGAATCTTACAAAGGGGATGTCAGAGAATGAGCATACCCAACATAGAAGAGGCTGGATGTGCCGTATGTGGACAACTTACCCCGCAGAAAAATCTCTTGCGTTTGAAAAGTGTCAAACATTTTCTTCACGTTCTCGAGGCAGAGGGAGTAACTCGGAAAGAAAGGAAGTCACAAAAGGAACCAATCAAAGAATATATGGGTCCTGTTTTGGATTATAACTGTAGCAAAATTTGTGATAGCTGTAGGGCTTCTGTAAAAAATGGCAAAGTTCCAGACTTCACATTAGCTCGTGGTCTATGGCTTGGGAATGTGCCTAAACAACTTGCTTGCTTGAGATTCATGGAGAAGTTATTGATAGCCCGGGTCAGACACACAGCTTGCTTTGTAAAAATATCAACTGGACGCCGAAAAATGAAAGCAAATGCTATGTGCTTTGAGTCCCCAGTCCCAAAAGTATATGCACATCTACCTCCACCTCGAGAGGATATTGATGATGTGCTTGCTATACTTTGGACTGGGCCTGCCAAACCAACTCAAGATGATTACCAAAAAGCCCGGTCATTTTTGGTAAGACAGAAAGTGGTTGTTGAAGCACTTGAATGGTTGATACTAAATCACCCTGACTATCATGATGTAAAGATATCAATGGAGAATCTTTCGCAGTACAATGAAAATATGCCTCCATGTTCAGTGGAATGGAAAAAGACAGACTGTAACAAAACACCTGAAAGTGTCAGCTTATTTGATCAAGAAGAAGAGGATGGTGTAGAGGGTGAATGTGAATTTACAGTTCATGGCCTTACTGGAGAAAACCTTGATACTATGACTACTCAGGCTATAAGGGCAAGGGCTTGGCAACACTTTGAGAGTGGAGGTAAAGTTCTTGCAGTTGGCCATTCAGACACACCAGAATCTATATGGAACAATCACCAGCTTTATCCAAAAATGTACCCCTGGCTTTTCCCATATGAAATGGGAGGGGTTGGCTCAGTAGCTGGTTTGGGAGATGACCGACATAAAAAGTTTTTGCTTATGTACCACGATAAACGGTTCCAGACTGATATTAATTTTCCTTTTGTGGCATTTAGTCACTCCCAGGTAAAATCAACAATAACCTCTGGATGGTTACTTGCAGAGCGCAGAAATTTTCCTGATATTGCAAATAGATTGTTAAACTTAGATCAGTCAGTTTTGAAGGATTTAACATCTCGACTGATTGCTGGTGAAAAGGTCATACCTCAGACTGAGCAAGAAAAGGCATGCTATAAGGCAATTTCAGACTTGGACCATGTTGCTGGAAATGTTCAAGGCTCAACCACTACCAAAAAATATATGCGTAATGAGATTTGGTCTCTAATTGCTCATAAAGGAGCCCCATCTTGGTACATAACACTGTCACCTGCAGATGAGCGCCACCCAATATCTATGTATTACGCAGGAAGTGAAGAAACCTTCAAACCAGATATCTTGAAAGCTGATGACAGGATGAGGAGAATCATAAGAAACCCAGTGGCTGCAGCTAGATTCTTTCATTTTCTAGTTGAGACTTTTATTGAATGTATTTTGGGTAAAAATGTGGACTTTATGGAGAGCATAACGCACATTATGGAACTGTAGAACAACAAGGTCGCTTGAGCTTGCACCTGCATCTTTTGTTGTGGCTCAAAGGGGCACTTTCACCTCGGGAAGTCAGAGATAACGTTCTAAATCCTGATAGTGACTTCCAAATTCGACTCATTGAGTGGCTTGAAAGTGTTCATGCAGGTGAATATTTTAATGGCAGCCAGGAGGATGTACAAGCAGCAACAGATATAGCAATGAAGTCTCCAGGTTATTGTAATCCCACAGAGACATTACCTCAAGCTCCACCACCATTCTGTAATTTACATGGTGAAGACTCTCAGGTTGATAAGTGCAAATGCTTTTTAAACTACAAGCAATGGTTATTGTATTACAAAACTACAGTAGATGATCTTTTAACTAAATCAAACATACATAATTGTCACAGGAATGTAAATAAGGATGGGTCACTCAAGAAGAATATAACTTATACTGGCTGTCTTGATAATAAATGGGTAAATGTAAAGCTAGATTTCCAAGGCAAGTTGTTGACAAGACACTGGTTGATCCAGACACAGGAGGTATAACAATGAAGAAGAAAGAAGCTTGGTTGAATACATTTTACACCTGAAATGACTTATCTATTCAGATGTAATACAGATGTCACTAATCTCAGTTCAGGAACTGCTATTAAAGCAGTAGTTCTATATGTATCAGATTATATAACCAAAGCTGCACTCAAGACGCATGTTATATTTGAGGCAATCACCTCTATATTCTCCAAGAATCCAGAATTGATATCAGGTACCATGAATGGACATGAGACAGCAAGAAAACTCATCACCAAGACCGTTAATCTATTGTCTACAAAGATGGAAATGGGGGCACCAATGGTATGTATGTATCTATTGGGAAATCCAGATCACTATACTGATCACAAGTTCATCCCATTTTATTGGCAACAGTATATTGATGAGGCAAGGCATTACTGGCATGGTGATGAAAGTGACCGCATATCATCTAAACTGGCTTTAATCAAAAAAGGAAATCAAATTGTTGGGATGTCACCGATTTTTGATTATATATACCGTCCAGAAGCTCTATCAAATATGAGTCTATATGACTGGATTAGACTGTCTGAGCGCATAACTAGGAAGAGAGCACATAGAAACAAAAAAGCCAAAGATGTTGAAGACAATGAATGTGACCAAAGCCCTGATGTATCTTTTGCTAGTGTCTTGGTACAAGAAGATAATGGACAGGAAGAAAAGGCTGACAGGAAAACTGATTCAAATCCCACAAATACATATGAATTTTTAGCAACCCATCCATTATCCACTACACATGTTGTAAGATTGAAGAAAGAATCTGAATATTATGTTGTTAATTTTTTGGGTGCAACTTTACCCCGTAGTGATCAGGGTGATCATGAGTATTACTGTTCTACAATGCTTTCCCTATTTAAGCCTTGGCGCTCAGGGATTGATCTCAAAACTAAAGATGATCCTGACTGGAGAACAGCATTTAATAATTATAAGTTCTCTGACAGGCAATGTGGATTAATGAAAAATTTTAACATAAGATATGAGTGTCTGGATGCACGGGATGATTATAGAGCCCAACTCAAAGCTGGTGCAGAGGTTATGTACAGCTGGGATGGCTCTGATTCATCAGAGGATTCACCTGAAATTTCAGGTGACAGTGTATTTCCTGCTCAAAATATTATAAATGAAGGAGACCTGTTTTCTTCAGACTCAACGGGTACTAGCAGGCGCTTTCTGGGTAAGATGGAATCAATCAAAACAATGAACCGAATCTTGGTTAATGTAGGATGGGCCAAGCCTGTAAAAAGTGATCAACTTAATGAAGGAATTATGTTACCTTTGCCAACTCATACTGGGGGTGAATGGCGAGCAATAGTATTGAAGCAAAGGCAAGAAGTACTTGATAAAAGGGCAATGTACTCACCTCACATAGCAGAAGAAAAGAAATTAAACTCACACAGCTTAAATAATGTAAATCAGGTTAAAATAATTGATAAGACATATTTAGAAAAGAAATTTAATACAGGGTTTTATGCTGCATGTATTGAAACAGCTGTCAAAGAATTCAAGCTCAATACTGAGCAAGAACGAGCATTTCATATCATTGCTCATCATGCTATTAGCTCAGACTCAGGTCAGCAGGAAAATCTCAAGTCTTACGAGCTGTATCTCAATTTTTTAGACAGAGGGATGAAGGACATCGTTTTTCAGTTGTAGCACCTACAGGCAGCGCTGCTACTTTGCTAGGTGGATCAACTTATCATTCTGTTCTAGGTTTGAATGAAAAGGGCAAGGGTACACTTTCTAAGGTAAAGGACAGATTAAATGGGGTTCAATATATGTTTATAGATGAAATATCAATGGTTTCAGCCTTGGAGCTTTATAGAATTAGTGTGAGATTAGCAGAGGTCTTAAACCAACCGGATACTGAATTTGGGGGAATGAATATTATCTGTGCTGGTGATTTTGCTCAGTTACCACCAGCAATTGGGGGAGAAAATAAAGCACTTTATGGAGCAACCATTGGAATGAATGCAAAGACCAAAATGGCACAAGAGGAGGCAATGGGAAAATCTGTTTGGCACTATTTTACTACTGTTGTCATACTAAGGCAGAACATGAGGCAGAGGCAACAAAGTGAGGAAGATCAAAGATTTAGAACAGCATTAGAAAATATGCGGTACAGGAAATGTACAACAGCAGATGTTGCTTTTTTGAACTCACGAATATCTGTTAATAGTATTGGGCAGGATTCTGTTTGTGATAACCAGTTTAGAAATGTTCCTATAATTACAGCTTTCAATATACACAAAGATGCTATTAATGACATGGGGTGCCAAAGGTTTTCACAGGAAACTGGACAGTCTTTGACTCATTTTTATTCAAATGATTCACTCAAGCCGTACAATGAAAAAATTGAGGAGAAAAAGGGCACCCCTAAGAATGGTAGAATACTGCAATTGAAGGAACACTGGGTGCAAATCACTGTAAATCATCAACATTCAAGTGAAATTACAGGGGAATTATCCTATACATTTCAGTATGTATTTCCTCAAACATTACAGAAAAAAATATAGAACACCCACTTTTGTTTTGACATCCTGTATGACCTCTGTAAATCATGAAGATATACAGGGAACATTACAGTGTGACAAATAGTCATAGTAATTCTGTCTGTAATGTCTTTGCATTTCAATAGGAAATACACAAGACAAAATCCAGTAGCCATTTCTGTAATTCATGGAAAATACAGAGTGACATGCAGTCACAATATGTCATCCTGTAATACCTTGAAGTTTTTTCAGTATGAAATACAGGATAGATTTCAGAAAGGCTCTCTGTAATTCCTCTACAAAACACAATGATGGTACATGGAAATACAATAAGTGAATCATATAATTCACATGCATTTCAGGAAATTATGGAATATGTAATGTCTTTGAAATTCTTCTGTAAAGCAAGGTGATATATACAATAGGGCCACCTTGTAATTCACATGCATTTCAATAGGTGACATAATACTGTAATGTTTTTGTAATGTTTTGGTCATTGATACAGAATTACTCTGTATATTGCTAGCTTGTATTGTACTGATAACTACAAAAAAATTACTATGTGACTATCAGTCACACAGATATTATGGTAATGTTTCAGTAATGTTGGAGGAGATACAGAGGAAATACAAACCAAGTATATAGTTTATTGCAATGTATGGGGAAGAATCAAGGGGAATTACAGAAATATGTTGTGAAGTCAGTATGAACTTGTCATGAAGTTGGCATGAAGTTGGTGTGAAGTTGGTGTGAAGTTGGCATGAACTTGTTGTGAAGTCAGCATGAACTTGGCATGAACTTGGCATGAATCTGTTGTGAAGTTGGCATGAACTTGTCCTGAACTTGTCATGAACTTGTCATGAAGTGAAGTTGGCATGAAGTCAGCATGAAGTGGGCATGAACTTGGCATGAACTTGTCATGAAGTTGGCATGAAGTTGGCATGAAGTTGGCATGAAGTTGGCATGAACTTGACATGAAGTTGGCATGAACTTGTCATGAAGTTGGCATGAAGTTGGCATGAAGTTGGCATGAAGTTGGCATGAAGTTGGCATGAAGTTGGCATGAACTTGTCATGAAGTTGGCATGAAGGATTATCCTCTGGTGAATGAATCCAATGAATTGTAAAGGCAGCAAATCAATTGAAATCAATGAATCAATGCTCTGAACAAAATTTGACTTCATGACAAGTTCATGACCAGTTCACCATGCTGACTCCATGCCAATTTCATGACCAGTTCATGACAAGTTCATGCCAAGTTCATGCCAAGTTCATACCAACTTCACCACAAGTTCATGACAAGTTGATGCCGACTTCACAACAAGTTCATGCCAAGTTCATGCCCACTTCATGCTGACTTCATGCCAACTTCACTTCATGACAAGTTCATGACAAGTTCATGCCCACTTCATGCCAACTTCATGACAAGTTCATGACAAGTTCATGCCAAGTTCATGCCCACTTCATGCTGACTTCATGCCAACTTCACTTCATGACAAGTTCATGACAAGTTCAGGACAAGTTCATGCCAACTTCACAACAAATTCATGCCAAGTTCATGCCAAGTTCATGCTGACTTCACAACAAGTTCATGCCAACTTCACACCAACTTCACACCAACTTCACACCAACTTCACACCAACTTCACACCAACTTCACACCAACTTCATGCCAACTTCATGACAAGTTCATACTGACTTCACAACATATTTCTGTAATTCCCCTTGATTCTTCCCCATACATTGCAATAAACTATATACTTGGATTTGTATTTCCTCTGTATCTCCTCCAACATTACTGAAACATTACCATAATATCTGTGTGACCGATAGTCACATAGTAATTTTTTTGTAGTTATCAGTACAATACAAGCTAGCAATATACAGAGTAATTCTGTATCAATGACCAAAACATTACAAAAACATTACAGTATTATGTCACCTATTGAAATGCATGTGAATTACAAGGTGGCCCTATTGTATATATCACCTTGCTTTACAGAAGAATTTCAAAGACATTACATATTCCATAATTTCCTGAAATGCATGTGAATTATATGATTCACTTATTGTATTTCCATGTACCATCATTGTGTTTTGTAGAGGAATTACAGAGAGCCTTTCTGAAATCTATCCTGTATTTCATACTGAAAAAACTTCAAGGTATTACAGGATGACATATTGTGACTGCATGTCACCCTGTATTTTCCATGAATTACAATACCATCTGTTATGTATTTCCTATGTAATCCACTTGAATTTACACATGAATTACAGAAATGGCTACTGGATTTTTTCTTGTGTATTTCCTATTGAAATGCAAAGACATTACAGACAGAATTACTATGACTATTTGTCACACTGTAATGTTCCCTGTATATCTTCATGATTTACAGAGGTCATACAGGATGTCAAAACAAAAGTGGGTGTTCTATATTTTTTTCTGTGATGTTTGAGGAATACATACTGAAATGTATAGGATAATTCCCCTGTAATTTCACTGAAATGTTGATGATTTACAGTGATTTGCACCCAGTGGAAATGACTTTAGAGTTGCAAAAGACCCTGTGGAACTTACCTAACAGTTCATCAGATAGTCATATACCAGCAAAATTGTCATTATGCAGAGGGATGCCTGTAATGATCCGCACTAATTTGGCAACAGAATTATGTATAACCAAAGGTCAGGAAGGAACTGTTTATGGGTGGTCTTCACGAAAAGGTTATTTTGGACAAACAATGTTGGAAACAGTATTTATCAAATTAGCAAATCCACCAACAGATATTGATATAGAAGGCCTCCCTGAAAATGTAGTTCCTGTGTCTGTAACCTCAGTTCCTACTTGGATAACACTCCCAGATGTCCGCATTATATACATCACAAGGAGCCAGGTTGAGGTCCTGCCATGTTTTGCTATGACTGACTATGCTTCACAAGGCAAGACACGTCCTTTCAATCCTGTTGATGTCAATAACTGCAAAGATTATCATGGTATTTACACAGCACTGTCTAGAAGTGCCTCGGCAAGAGGAACCATTATTCTTCAAGGATTTGACTGCAGAAAAGTTACTGGTGGAATACAGGGGGCACTGCGGCAGGAATATCGTGAATTGGAACTCTTGGATGACATAACAAGACTGAGGTTTAATGGTAAATTGCCAAAGACAGTGTATGGGGAGCACAGATATGCATTGATAACCTCATTTAGAAAGTGTAAAGGAGAAGGTTATGTTCCCAACAATGTTCATCCTGCTATCAGATGGCCTAAGGCCAATCCTTTTAATGCTGTGGACATAGATGAACTTAAATGGCATGTAATAACCAAGATCGAGCTGAATACAGAAAAGGTTGCTGGTCTGCAGAGGGGTGATTCTAAGCCAGCTAAACGTAGCCGTTCATCTGACAACTTTCTGGAAACTGAGCCTGCCCAAAAGCGCCCTAGAATTAATGAAAGGCCTCTTGATTTAAGTCTTGCAGGCCCAAGATGGTATGACAATAGCTGCGCGTATGATGCAGTATTTACAATACTGTTCTCTATCTGGTTTGCTAACAAGAATCTGTGGACAACTCGGTTTTCTACATGGGACAATGAACTTATGTCTTTAACATGTACTGATTTTAGCAGATGTGTGACTAGGGAGACAACACTGGAGGCTGCAAGGGACAATCTCAAAAGCCACCTAAATAGATTGGATCCATATAAATTTCCATGGAATCAGTTTGTTTCTGTAGAGTCAATCATGGAGACAATTACAAGCCACCAATTAAGTCCTATTGTAATGGAACTTGTGTGTGAAAAGGGTCATCGGAGGATTTCTAACCGAAGCTATAATTCTCCGATGTTTGTTGCAGGGCATGCCAGCTCCTATCGATCCCTGAGTGAGTGGTTGGCAGACTTGAGAAGTAGCACCAGACATATGTGTGACTCATTTGAATGTACAGAACCTGTATTTATGTGCTTTAGATTTCAGTATTTACCATATTTGATTGCATTTGATTTAACTACTGTTGCTTCCAATAACCAAATTTATATAGATAGCATAATCTACACTGTCTTGAACAACCAGAGACGTAGCTATAGATTGAAGGGAGTTATTTATTATGGGTCTTATCACTTCACGTCACGAATTATTGACAGTAATAACAGAGTTTGGTTTTATGACGGTGCTGTGAAGACAGATTTTATCTTTAATGGTGACCTTGTTACCCGGAATCTGGATTTTTAGCGTTGTAGAGGAAAGACTGCAATTTGTGCTATATATTGTTTAGATTGAGAAGAAATAAATGGACTCGTACCTGCCAGCGGCCATCCTATGCTGCGCCAAAGGGACCAAAAATAAATTTCGCACTTTTGCCCTTTTTTCGCACTTTTCAGCGTGACATGTGACTCACCTTCAATTACGCAACTTCAGATTTATTCCGAACTTGGTTTCGAGTTTCGAACTTCAGCGTGACGTGACATCTGACTTATCGAACTTTGGCAGATACTTCGCACTTCTACGACATTCCGACTGTCCGAGAAAAGCTCAAGGTATATTAACATTAATTATCTCATTAATTATTAATTTCTATGGGCATAAACAGTATAAATTATAAATTATTGTAAATATATTTATTTATTGTCTCATCGATGCTTTCTCTTGAAATAACAGATTATTCAATGTTTTCCGTTCCACGATTCATTGGCAAGATTAAATATGTGGTGCATTGACTTCCAGACGTATTTCTACATTTTACATGGTATTATATGAAGCTTTCTCCGAAGACTTAGACTACTTTATATTTGTAGTGAACGGTTTCTTAAGCCAAATAAAATAAATATCAAGGTAATTGTCAAAAGTAATTTTGCTATGTTGATTTAGTTACCGAATTCATTATATAATAATTCACTATTCCCTTTTTGGTGTTGCTGATCAAAGAACTGATTATTCAATGAGACGTAAGGAATGGAAATAAACAAAGAATGACTAGTAAATTGGTAGGTAAAGTATACGGAAAATTCGTTAAAGAAAAATGTGTAGCTAGAGCTGTAACGTCATCATCTTACTGCAAATAGCATGACAGATCTTATCGTAGAAGTCACTGGAAAATGTAGAAATACATCTGGAAGTCAATGCACCACATATTTAATCTTGCCAATGAATCGTGGAACGGAAAACATTGAATAATCTGTTATTTCCAGAGAAAGCAATGATGAGACAAAAAATAAATATATTTACAATAATTTATAATTTATAACTCATATCTTTAAAATTATGGCTTCCCTTTGTTGTACCATGTTTGGCCTCAGTAGAAATTAAATATCTATTCCTGTTTGAAATTGTTAGCACTCTGAATGAAAAATGAAATTGATATCCTTCTGGATAGCAACAGATGCCCACCCTTTATCAGGTGTCCTGGAGCGACAGCGACGGGCAAGCCTTGTACTGTTTATGCCCATAGAACATAATAATTAATGAAATAATTAATGTCAATATACCTTGAGCTTTTCTCAGACAGTCGGAATGTCGTAGAAGTGCGAAGTATCTGTCGAAATTCAATAAGTCGGATGTCACGTCACACTAAAGTTCGAAACTTGAAACCAAGTTCGGAATAAATCTGAAATTGCGGAATTGAAGGTGAGTCTATGCCATGGGATTTGAAGCAAAAATAAATCACGGAACTTTGGCCTATTTTTAGCATCTGCGCGGAACTTTACATCATTTTTGTGATATCCGCACACTTACAGCGTGACGTGTGACTGGACTCATTCCGCAACTTCGTCATTCATCGCAAACTTGTCTCTGGTTGTAAAAATTTGTACTTTGTGCCAGTACAAAACATTATTATATAGACATGCTCTTCTTAAGTGTACCATTAAAAACATTATTATATATAGACATGTACATTGAAATTCAGGCACATTGACAGCTAATTGAATTTTGAAAACAATGAAACCCATATTAGATAGAGTATACCATAAAAGTAACTGCCTCATCAGACTGCATTTTGGCAATAGTTAGAAATGATTTCATATTTAAGAGGGGCATGGCTCAAATGCCCATCCCATTAAATCTAACTTGGATTTTTTCAGTTTAAACTTCATTTCTTATTTGTTCCATTTTGGTAATTATCCATGGAGTATCAGTCTGTTGTCTTTCCAAAATTTGATACATTATACAACATATATCGATTACTCTGAAGTGAATATCCACATTACTCAGAATAGTATAAGCTGAATTTCCATGACTGCTTTGGGACGTCACACATTTGGCACTTTAGTTATAACCAGATTATATCCAAAAATATTGGTTATAACTCAAGTTCACGAATGTTATAATATTGTTAAGATCATAGCCAGATTATAGCCAATTATAGCTGGTTATAATCTGGCTATAATCTCAACACTAGAGGATTATAACCATCTATAATCCAGCTGTAACCCCAATTGGGATTATAACATTCGTGACCTTGAATTATAACCAGACTTTTGGATATAATCCAGTCATAACTAAAATGCCAAATGTGTGATGGATATCTGCAGATGTACACAATCCAGCATAATAATGTTCAGTTTCAAATGCTGAGTGATCCTGATTACAAGGAGAAGTTGGACCTGACCACTCTAGCTACAATTAATGTAGTAGGTAAACCATGAATAAAGAAATAGTTAATTTATCTGTCTGATTTCCTCAGCAACCAAGTGCAATATTGAAACACAAGTAACATGAGAATATGTAGTTGAGAAGTATGTATTTATATTAATATGTTGGATGATAATTTACTCATTGAGAGAATGCTAAAGCATTTACTCTGCAAACCTTAGGCAGGTTACTCAATGACAATAAAGCTAGATACTGAAATCATGCTCATGCCAGTAATTGGTATACAATATAGACATATAATTTTGCGACCAAAAGCAAGTTTGCGATGAAAGACAAAGTTGCGGAATGAGTCCAGTCACACGTCACGCTGCAAGTGTGCGGATGAATCAAGAATGACGTAAAGTTCCGTGCAGATGCTAAAAATAGGCCAAAGTTCCGCGATTTATTTTTGCTTCAAATCCCATGGCATAGTCTGTTGCCTTTCCAAATTTTGATACATCATACAACAGATATCTATTACTGAAGTGAATATCTGTATTACTCAGAATAATATAAGCTGGATATACACAACTACTCTAGGGTATCTGCAGATGTACACAATCCAGCATAATAATGTTCAGATAAATGAAGGTTTGCTAGTCAAATGCTGAATGTTTGTGATTACAAGGAGGGATTGAACCTGACCATAGCTCCAATTGATGTGGTAGACAAACCATGAATAAAGAAATAGTGATTTATCTGTCTGATTTCCTCAGCAACCAAATGTAATATTGACACACAAGTGACATAAAGTATGTATTTATATTAATGTGTTGGATAATAATTCACTCATTGAGAGAATGCTAAAGCATTTACACTATAACACTTAGACAGGTCACTCAATGACAACAAAGTTGGATACGGAAATCATGCTCATGCCAGTAATTGGTATACAATATAATATGCACATATACTTTTGCGATAAAAGATGAAGTTGCGGAATGAGACCAGTCACACGTCACGCTGCAAGTGTGCGGATGAATCAAAAAATGACGTAAAGTTCCACGCGGATGCTAAAAATAGGCCAAAGTTCCGCGATTTATTTTTGCTTCAAATCCCATGGCATAGAATGCAGTAGTGGGGATGTAGTTGCTTGTATACAGTTATCACTTTTCTTTGTACATTATTTCGTCTATGAATACAATTTTTGATTTTATTATACCTATATAAATTGCCTTTTTGACTCCTTTTGAGAGCTTTTTCTGTCTCCTTTTCTGTACTTTTCTATACATTTTCTGCGCTTTTTTTGTGCCTTTCCGCTGTGCTTTTAAAAGTAGAAAAGACGAGTCCGGTTGCTCAAAAAAGTGAATTTGAACAAAAAAGCTTACAAAAAGTTAAGAAAAGTTGGAGAAAAGTTGGAGAAAAGCTGGTAAAAGTTGAGTTGTAGTTTTGCTGATGTAGCTTCCTCTAGGTTAACTCCTGCTCGGATAACTTGTATACTGGTTTCTCAACTGATATCTCGTTAGGCCAAGTCGGTCAGAAATTGAAGCTTGCACTTTCTTCCGGTTTATCGTCGAGCAACTCGAAGAAACGGAGAGGTGCTTGCTATATCTATGCGATGGTATTGCTAGTCATGCAGAAACTGAGTCTAGTTAACGAGTTTGCGGATTAATGACCAACTTGGTATGCAAGTTCTGTCTGATGCCTATCTCAGTCCCATTCATTATGTTGCACAACATAGACTACACTCGTTTGTAAACATCACTACCTCAAAGACATGGTAATTCAATGTAATTTGCCAAGGCCTAGATCGAGAAATCATATGAATCCGAATGTATTCATATAGATCATGATGTGCCAGAGACATTATAAATATAATACTTTTCACCATATTATAAGCAAGTAGTGATTCTTTGCAGTAGACTGATAGATTAAAATCACTCATCTACACAGAAGCAAACTCATGCTGTCCTCTTATTGAAGCTGGTATAGCTTTAGAGGTACTGCCAGTGAACATCAAGCTATTGGATGGAAATGAGAAAGACGGTATATCATTTACTTTCAAATGTGACATATAATCTAGAGAATAATTGAATCGAGCATATGGATTCCATGCATCAGCTTTAAATTAAAATATATACAACATATCAACAACGGGAGAATTTTGAATAGAAATCTTCAAACAAGGTCTAGCTATTACCAGGTAGTGCATCCATACTGAACAGTCAATTTAGCATTTAGCTTTACAGGATACTGATCCTGGAAATGACCAGGATCATAATAATTTTTGCAAACTGATATCTTTAATCAATTGTTGAATCAGAATAGTCAATCCCTATTCCTTCTTCAATGTATTTTTACACACCTCGCACACATTCATTGAGCTTTTACAAATGTACACTTGAGGCTGAGTTGAAGTGCTGCTTCTGGTGGTAAGTTTAATGATACCCTCCATGTACACTGTACTTAAATTTGGCAACAAAATTATTTAAGAATGATTGGCATAAATAACACTGTAGTTAATCTTTTTTGTTGGAACTCAGATCTACAAATAAAGGCTACCCTCTGGCTCCTCTGCTCTGCAAAAACTCTGCAATGTGAAGGTTCCAGCATGTCTGTGCTGCCTTGAGTGCAGTCCCATATTTCCCCCCTTCTATATTGACATCTGCACCCTTTTTATGAAGAAACTTGACCACATTCAAATGTCCCCTCAATGCTGCTGCTTGCAGTGCAGTCCCATATTCCCCTCCCACTGCATTGACATCTGCACCCTTTTCATGAAGAAACTTGACCACATCCAAATGTCCCCTCCATGCTGCTGCTTGCAGTGCAGTCCCATATTCCCCTCCCACTGCATTGACATCTGCACCCTTTTCATGAAGAAACTTGACCACATCCAAATGTCCCTCAAATGCTGCTGCTTGCAGTGCAGTCCCATATTCCCCTCCCACTGCATTGACATCTGCACCCTTTTCATGGAGAAACTTGACCACATCCAATTGTCCCCATCTTGCTGCTCCTTGCAGTGCAGTCCCATATTCCCCTCCCACTGCATTGACATCTGCACCCTTTTCATGAAGAAACTTGACCACATCAAAATGTTCCCTCCATGCTGCTGCTTGCAGTGCAGTCCCATATGTCGCTCCCACTGCATTGACATCTGCACCCTTTTCAACAAGAAACTTGACCACATCCAGATGTCCCCAATATGCTGCTGCTTGCAGTGCAGTCCCATATTCCCCTACCACTGCATTGACATCTGCACCCTTTTCATGAAGAAACTTGACCACATCCAAATGTCCCCTCAATGCTGCTGCTTGCAGTGTAGTCCCATATCTCCCTCCCACTGCATTGACATCTGCACCCACTTCAACAAGGAACTTGACTACATGCAAATGTCCTGAATATGCTTCATCATGAATTGAAAGTTTTATTGATTGCAGCTTTCTTTTTGCCCTGGAATCCCAACCATCTGGCATGCTCTGGTTCCAAAATGTGATCAGAGAGGACCAGGTATGAAAGCCCTCATTTTCATCATCCTTTGTTTCCTCCAAACCATTCCATGCAATTTCAGCAACCAAGGGCAGATTGACCACTTTCATCAAGATTTTGTCTTGTGCCCCAAATGAAAAGCCATATTGTCGGAAAACCTCAGTCAGAGCTTGAGCAGTGATCCTCTGAATGGACTTATTGGATTCCAATGAGAACAACCAGTCCAGAATCTGTGCCTGGACATAATTCTCTCTGTAGCTGTACTTTTCTCTGAGATGGAGTAACTCAGCATCCTTCAAAGAGTACGTGATATTGCGCCAGGTTAGAAGAGACAGAAAGAATTTGAGGAGCATGAATAGTATTGGGATACGGTATGGGCATTCAATCTGTATCAGAGGGAGAATGATGCTTCCGAAATATATGATGAATGAAAGCAGGGTGATGACCACCACAATCCAGCAGAGTGATTTGTGGAGCTGTGAGACATACAAGGCAAGGCCAACAAGGAAAAAACCCAGAGAGGCATGCAGGATAAGCGGAAGACCTCCAATGATTCCCTGCATACCCCACTTTTCAAATCCAGAGAATCGGAACTGGCGAATCATGGCGCGCTCTTTCGCATTCCCTGAAGACATAGATGCATAGGCTTGAAGCCACTGCTTCACCAGGACAGATATGAGAGATGTGGCGAGGGAAAGGGAGAGACTCGCAAAGAAGAAGCCGTTGATCCAGAGGTCAATTTGGCTGGGAGATGCTGTATCTAGACCAGCAGGAGATGGTTGAACATTATTGATTGCCGTGGCATTTCCGGCTGCACGGAGCAATTGATTCTGTTCCATCATGAGGATCACGGTAGCTTGACCAAAGTCGGGCTCGAGAGCTTCGACAGTTTTAATTACGAATGTGGTCACTACGGCGGAGAAGAGTGCCGCCTAAAGATAATAAATTATGTATTCCTTAGCAATGAATATAATATACTCACAAATACCAGGAGTGAATCAATCGTGTCCCGGAATCCCTTGAGCATATCATCATCATAACTCTCAGCTTCATCCAAATAAACCTTCCAGACCCTCGCATTGTCACTAAGCCTTTCTCCGGACGGGTCTGGTGCGTATTTTTCCTCGTAATTGTAGCTTCGGCCACCTAACATTCATATTAAAATGAATCAATGATCACCCTCAGACAATCATACCAGTATACGTCGGCTGATATTTTGGGATTGAAAAGAAACGCTCTGGATCCTCTTTCTTGCGCTCTTCTGGTGTAGCCATCGTCTGCTGGCGGGTGTGCTGACGGATATTCTGTGCAGGTTCAGCTTGATCTTCAGACGAGGCTTCTCGTGTTGTTGCTTGACTATTCACGGGTGGTGCGTTATTATATAAAGGCAGGAGAGGTACATTGTCGGTAGACATGACGATAATGAAGATGTAGGTAAAAGGAACAGAGCAATTGTAGCTGATGGTTTATATACAATGAGGCC
Source organism: Stygiomarasmius scandens (assembly GCA_037954225.1). Taxonomy (NCBI): domain Eukaryota; kingdom Fungi; phylum Basidiomycota; class Agaricomycetes; order Agaricales; family Campanellaceae; genus Stygiomarasmius; species Stygiomarasmius scandens. The sequence continues at coordinate 19,873 of JBANRG010000144.1, read as the reverse complement.
ATTTCCATTGTCGATTGTGATTCGTTCGGGGGTGCACTGCCAGTGTGATAGATTTATGAGACGTGTGTCACCAGGATTGGATTAGATAGCGTGAGAACATTCAGTGACGCTACAGCTTTCATCAAACGCATGCCTTTGTTACGACTCTGATGTCTTGCAGGTGACCTATGTCCCATCACGAGCTCCACTCACTAGCGCCCCCCAAACATCCACTACATTATCGACTCAAAGCAATGTTCCCAACATAACTCCCTGTCTCCAACCAGCCAGGAGGTTTTCGGCACTGCAAACGATTGAGTCTGGATCTGCTCGGAGAGGAGGGATGATGCATATGGTTGGGAGTCTTGGGGTGCTGGGCTTCTAGACGGCGGTTGTATGGGATGCTGATTTTGGTGAGTCCCTCGTACCATTTATGGTGCTTCCTATCGTCCATTCTCCCCTCCCTGTTCCTGGTCCGAATTCTGTTTCATTCAACTACATCTTCCTGCGGCCTCTGTGACTTTTCACGGTCCGCACTTTCACATCGCAGCCTTTCCCTGTTCATCCTCCGAAGCACCTTTTGTCCACTCGCGGCTTCTCTGGGGAGATACGCTTGTCTAACCGACAGCTATCAAGTGGCAGGCTGGCTGTCTGACCTTTTCGTCATCGATCCTCTGTCTGTAGATGAAATGGAGTGACTTTTCTTGATTCACGCATTCCACATCCTAGTTCTGGTATTCGACTCACTCCCCTTCCTTTCCTGAGTGTACTTTTATACAACTCCCTACACTATGGCGACCTTCCCTTCCTCCCAGTGCATTCTGATTACTGACATATGTCTACGCCGTGTACTTGGAAACCCCAGGCATCTGCATATAATGTCCACGTCCCGATGTCCTCCGCATCCAGATACTTTACATGGTCGCATATGTCCCACCCCCATCTTCAGCTTCAGCTTCGATAACGACGGCCTGAAATCTTCGGCTGGGTTTTCGTGGATATCGCTTCACCGATGTGTTAGGTCAAGTCAAACTCCGCATCGCTCCAGCTCAGCCGCGTTTGACCTTCCTTCAAGGTCTTCTTATATTATCCGTCAGAGAGAACGAGTACGCGCTTCTTACGAGGTCGGAGTACTTGTTCTATATCCATCTCTGTTACTTCAATCCTTGACCTGGACCTCATTTCAACTAGTCTGTCATCTCCGCTCCACGTCACTGCAACACGAGTCCAGCTCACTCCTTTCCTTTACTTGATGCTCAGTAACCCAATCTCTGGGCAGAAAACGTCGTTAACGTATACTCCTTCAATGAGATACCGTCGTGGCCAATATACTCGGGTTTCAAGAATGGCTTTCTCACAAGTATTGTTCCATTTCGCAGGACAGGCACGGTGAGAACCGCGCAAGTATGTGTTGTACTGGCGTTGCTTATGGCGCGATGAGATCGGGACTCCACGGACTCGGTTGTTTATCGAATGCCTTTGCGCGCTAGGAAACGGTGCGATCAGTTGAATAAGAGGTCCAGGATACAATCGTATCCTTCAATCGTGTTCTTCGTCGATATATGCCTGTGTGTATAGTAGATTTACACATGTACTTTCCATTCTCAGCGTAATATTTCTTGAGTAATTCCACGATGTTGAAAACAAAAAAGATTGTTTTGGGATTTCAGCATGGATATTCTCTTGTAAAGTTTAATGAGAAGACATATAATAATTTATCTTTGGGAGGGTATAATGCAGCTATTGAGGGTTGACGAGATAGACCAGTCAGTACGCCTCTCGGGTAGTAAACGATACAATTAAACACGCCAAATTTACCTTCCAACGTCTCATCACCTCCACGATACTCGGAATCGTCTTCAGAATCGTCCCCTTCAAATCTAGCCATTAAAGATAACCCAATCCCAACTTCTCCATCTGATGTTGCACAAGCGGCCGCTGAAGCTACGGATTTTTGCGAGGTTGATCTGTTGAGCTGGGGCTTTGTTTGAGGAGCAGGCGGAGGCTGGGATGGGGGCACAGGTGCAGGCCGTTGAGGCTCAAAGTTGAATTGAGGGTCGAGTTCAGAGGTCGAGTGTCTGGTTCGGCTAGGTTTCGGCGTTTACCTCTGGGTATGGAGTAGGACTAATATATAGGCATGTTGAGGTCTGTTTCCCCTGGTTCTGCTTTTGGCACTACTGTACCTTTTAAGTACCCAGCAGACGTAGACGCCGAAATGCTTCTTTCCATCCCTGGAGCGTGTACATCTGCACAGCTCAGTGCAGACACCATCAGACATCCTCTGGGCATCAAACTCCCCGGAATCCCATGAGGGCCGAGGCGCGACCATTTCAAAATCTCCCTCGTCTACATCTCCTTCATCCAAATACAATTGAATTCTCCTCGTGAGTATCGGCGGTCCAGAATGACTCTATTGACTTGAGCGATTTCGTTGACGTAAAAGGATTTCTACTACCCAAACGAGTCCTTTCTCTTGGGTCCTAGTACAGCTTCTGCAGTGCTGGTAGGAGGGTTCACGCGTTTCCAGTAGAAGAAATGCATGTCGAGGCACCATGTCCCTGTTGCCAATTACCATTGCCGTGACTTGATCCAGAACCGGATCTGTGACCGAGGGAAGACAGGGAATGTGGACTGGCAGTGTATAGGGTAGACCATAGTCCAGGTCCAATGTCGACGCGGGGCGGGCAGAAGATGTAGAGGCGAACGTATGTGTAGTGTAAGAGGAGGTTCGATGGAGATGGCGAGTGTGTTCTGGCTGATTGTTTGCAATGGCTATGCACCCTGGAGTCAAATAAATCCATTCAGAGAATTGTCACCCAAACTCTTAATGGCATTTTTCATACTGCAGATGAGTTTTACCAGAAAGAACATTATGAGCATCCCAAACTCCCTATATATGTTTTCAAACTTGATTTATCTCTGATGGCTGGAATTGCATGGAAGAGAAATGCAAGCAACACTTACAACAGCCAAGTCTGGGTATCACTGATTTCATTATGGCATGAATTACTATGGATGTGGTCAAGTTTCTTGTTGAGATGAGTGTAAATGTCAATGTAGCAGTGGGAGGGGAATATAGTACTGCACTGCAAGCAGCAGCTTTGGGACAGTTCAATGTGGTCAAGTTTCTTGTTGAAAAGGGTGCAGATGTCAATGCAGTGGGAGGGTAATATGGTTCTGCACTAAAGGCAGCACAGGTAGGTAGGAAACATCACATTGCAGAGTTTTTGCAAACCAAAGGAGCTAGAGGGTAGCCTTCATCTGTGGATCTCAGTTCTGATACAAAACTTAGCTACAATATTCTTCATTTTTTGCAAATCAGCCTTAATCACAAGAAGTAATTTCCTTGTGTACATGGAAGGGTATCATTAGACTTACTGCTAGTAGCAGCACTTCAACTGAAACCTCAGGATCTGGATACACATTTGAAAGATCTTCATGAGTATATATGAGATGTTAAGACATGTTTTAAATCAATTTGCATCTGAAGCAGGAATTGTGATTGAATATTCCAGTTTGATAATTAGACATCAGTTGACTGAAGTTATTATTCTGGTTATTCTATTATTTCCAAACCCGGTAACCCACAGAAGTAAATGTTCTTCCTGCTAAACCTACTGTTCAGTATGGCTGCACTACGTAGTGTTGCAATCTTTGCAGCACAGCTTGGCCTCTATATGGCTGTGGTTCTAGTGTCTGAACAAGCCAGATTATTGGCTTACCAAGCTTCTTAATAGGCTTAAAGTGATATTTTCCTCTAGATATATTTGCATATTTCTTGCTAAATCATTACTTAATGAGACTGATTGATGCAATAAAGTGATTATAATATGAGTGGGAATTCGGGGGGCAAACTACATTTTGTAACCTGATAGTATTTACCGAGGAATAAGAATACCATGATTACAAGTCCGAATAAAATGAGGATTTGTTCTTTGTCTGGCATTTTCAATGTGGCATTAACCGTGATTTTCTTTTGGTTTTACTTGGCTGTTGTTTGGTCTTCTCGTGCTCCTCCGTTATTAGTTGCATTTAACTGTTGTGTATTTGTTTGTTATTAACTCCTGCTTTCTGACTAATCATCCATTGCTATGTTGATTATATAACTATCAGGAGGGCTTTTGACATTTCTCCTAATTAGAATGCTATTATAGTGTAGCTCCAGTATAGAGTTTGATTACTGTTTGACATTGATAGTGTAGATTGTAAAGGACATGCACAAATTGCTGTGTAGAACAATAACAGGTGTATCACCACAACATTTGCCTGTTGTTGTTTCACATTTATGCTGTGACATGGACTGGTGATCAGGATCCAGACTGGCTGGAAATAAATGTAAAGAGGGTGTCTGTCATCTCAGTCCAGTGTGCTTTGTCCGTTTCAATTCTTTTTTTTTTTTTTACAATTTTCGGGTGAGCAGTGGCATCATTTGTTGCAATATTAATTACACATTTCTTATATCACAGATAATAGCATAAAGAGCCCTACAAAATTCAATCACTCAAAGGCTCTAGAGGCAACCAGTTTTTGCAAATTATGGGGACTTTGATCAGTCCTTTGATCAGGGAAAGTATCTGAAGGTTCATAGGAAAATTGATTCTTGAACAAGAGGAATCAAAGGAGCAGGTTAGCATTGACTCATATTTTGATAGAGTAGATATGAAGTGTTGTAATAAGCAGAAAATGACATTCTGGCCCACAGGAAAAATCATTTTTATAAGTTATATGTTGTGGAATATTGTTAAGTATTCTTCACACTGTCAGGTGTTGCTTTTCCAGAAAACTCAAGTAGAAAATTCCAAAAAAGTTGTAGCTGTTGCCAGGTAGTGCAGCCATATTGAAGAGTCAGTTTTGCTGGAAGAACATTTGTTTTATGGGACATCAATGGTATGTACCTATCAGAATTATTTATAAATAGACATCTCTAATCAATCTTTGAATTGTGATACTAGTCCTCCTTCAAGTGCATTTTTATTTACCATATGTTTTAACACACCTTGTACATATTCATTGAGCTCTTTAATATGTACATTCAGATCCTGAGGTTCAAGTAAAAGTGCCACTTCTAATGGTTAGCTTAATGATACCCTCCATGTACACTATACTTAAAATTTGGCAACTAAATTATTTCTGATTGCTAAGGTTTTGCAAAAATTGAAGCTTACTGCAGCTATTTCCTTTTCTTGGGACTCAGACCTACAAATGGAGGCTATCCTCTGGCTCCTTTACTCTGCAAAAACACTATAATGTCATGTTTTCCACCTGTCTGTGCTGCCTTGAGTGCAGTCCCATGTTTCCCCCCTTCTATATTAACATCTGCACCCTTTTCAAGAAGAAACTTGACCACATCCAAATGTCCCCAATATGCTGCTGCTTGCAGTGCAGTCCTATATTCCCCTCCCAATACATTGACATCTGCACCCATTTCAACAAGAAATTTGATCACATCCAAACAGTCTGCTGCTGCTTGCAGTGCAGTTCCATATTCCCCTCCCACTGCATTGACATTGGCACCCTTTTCCACAAGAAACTTGACCACATCCAAATGTCCCTTCCATGCTGCTGCTTGCAATGCTGTCCCATATTTCCCTCCCACTGCATTGACATCAGGAAAAACTGATATAACCAAGGACTTAAAAAGGATAATCAATGGATAAATCAGCTTATTTATGGTGTCCATAGTTAAAAATGACTACTATGGCTGAATTTGACAACTGATGACAACTATGGATAGATGAAAAATTTAACAGACATAAAAAAGAAAACCATGGTTACCATTGTTGTCTGACAAAGAAGCCACTTATCCATGTATATCAATTGCTACTATGGTTGTTTGCATAAAATGTGACATTTCTATAGACATCTAAATAACATCTTTTATAAGTCAATGCAACCACAAACAGACAATAAACATTTGGCTTCAAGCTCATTATTGAAATATGAACTATAATACAATGTGTTCATAATTAAATAAAGTTAAAGTTGTCCATACATATCCAGTTTACACTTGATTATAAATTTTCAAGGCCCATTTAAACAGGTACTACGAATAGGTCCCATGCATTGTACTACTCCGATAGTGCCTACTATCACATTCCCACAGTTTTGCAAGGCTTCCTGATCAAGTTATCAACGGTGCTGGACCGACGTCAAAGACGTCTAATCTGATATTCCTGTAAAAATTAGAAATTAGCGTGAGTGGGATCAACAGAATGACGATAGCATACCCATTGAACGTTGACACATTGACCCGGCAAAGGCTCGGTGGTCTCACATCAAACTTGGCCGAATAAAACGGTTTGTCACGAGGATCGGAAGAACGTATGGGCTGCGTGATCGCGGAAGAATGGAGAAATGAGACTTGGCTCAGCTCCGACGCCGCGGAGGGATCACTCAAGGCTGACAAAGACGTTCTGCTGGTAATTCTCAAAGAGCTGCATGGCGAGACCAGCTCTCCGAGGTAGCAGAATCAACTGTGGAGAGAGAAGGTAGAGGCGCAACAGGGAGAGAGCAGCGGATAGCACGAAGGAAATGATGACAAATGCGACGATGTCGAATGAGAATGAATCTACGCAGCGACCCGAAAGGATGGAAGTGATACAGGAGCTTTGGGAGAAACTGAGCGGATCCTTCAGCGGGAACGAAAGAGCGGCAGGAACAGGATCTTGGTCCAACAAACTTTGGAGGTTATAAAAGAAGTACAACAACTCTCGTATGCTCAGGCTGTCGCTAACGATGAAGCATCATCGAAGGCGAGGGTCCATCGAATGCTTTTCGAGGACCTTGATCCGGGGTACCGGCAAGCTTAGGAGGCAGAGCAACCCAAGTTAGTCAAAGAGGCACTCGACGCCATCCTAGACGGTATTAACAACTTGGCCAGTATCAGCGGAATCATCAAGCTCGGTCTGCTGGTGCTTGAGACGATAGAAGAAACAGAGCGGTTGGCGAAGAACGGGATATTTCTCCTTGAAGCAGAGATGGGACCTTGAAGCAGAGATGGGAGTACAGGTAAAATCGAGCACCCCTGAAGTGGTGGTGAAGGTAGTAACGGCAGACATTGATACGAAGGAAGGAAGAAATAGTATTGCTTTTAGCCAGTCGGTTGGACATCACGTCATTTATCGACGCAAGAGGGTTTAAAGCACTGGAGAAGCAGCAGAGAGTAGCATGCTTCTAGAACCGGCGCTGCGAAGAAGGCCATTCGAGATGGCAGATGGACAGCGATGACCTGGACTCTGTCATGCCATACTCCTTAATGGTAAGTCCCATACGGTCCGAACTACTTTACCTGTCCCCCTAGCTACCTCCCAATAGTGCCTCCCCGACGGCGGCTTGGATAGAATTGCCTTCACTTTTCCCAGTAACGATTTTTCACAATCATCAGAGCCCGATACACGAAAGACAACATATTCAAGCGGCTGAGCTCCTGGCGACCTCGGATTGCCATGAGACTGTAGACTCTGCAAATGGTTTTCATTGCAGATCATGCGGCTTTCGAGCAACCCCAGTACGTCGTCTTCATTAAAGAAGCCATTGTGCAACTCCAGAGTAAGTCGCTGTAGAGACGGACAGAGTGGAAATGGCTCGTGTAGCCGGAACTGAAGTCGGCTGAGAACTTTATCGTATCTGGTTTGTTGCTTCTCGATGAAGAAATGTGGTGAAATATATTGGAAATCCTTGAGGGCCGGAAAACTTTCTAGTATCTCGAGAAGCGCCTCGTCTTCAATAAAAACTTTGTCCAGACAAAGTACAGTCAGACCTGATCGATTTTCCACGAGAAACCCCAGCGTGGCCCAATTCATTGGTTTCCAGGCATTTGTCTGGTCTTCGCCTTCATCCCCCGCATATTCCAAGACTAATTCCTGTAATTTCGGAAGACTCGCATCTCGAAAGAATTCCTGAAGGAGGCAGACGCCATTGAATTTGACTACCAGACTACGGAGTGTTCTATGAACGATAGGATGTCTCTGAACAAAGAGTTCATTTAGTGTGATGTGTACAATGAGATTTTCCAGACGTGGACATCTGGGCAGGGGCTGTTCGACATCGTGGTCCACCTCGAGAGAAATGACAGATGGCCACGGCATGTCGCCGTTGTCGTGGATTCGTTGGGATAACTTGAGCCGAATGAGATTTCGAAGCCGCTCGTTAAAAGGAGCCGCAGCAATCACGGGAGAACCCCAACGATTGATGAGATGGAATTCTTCAACGGAATTGGCCAAAGGAAGAGAAAGACGGACTGCTTCGATGAACTTGGCATTATTTTCCTCCAGCACCAGCTTTCGGGTCCGCGCCCATACATTTGCTTTCATGAAAGCCGTGATGATAGGCTGCGAATTATAACATCCAAATCTTGACAGACGGATGTTTAAGGAAAGAGCTGGAGACATATCAAGGCATTTGATTTGTTGACTCAAAGTCAGTTTCCCATCGAACCAGAGATTGGACAATAAGGACGGTGTTTGGAGCACTATTGAACGCCATTGCCCGCAGACCCGTGCGAGCACCAGAAGTGCTCTCCAGGCACCAGTCTTCTTGACGTTTGATTCGGAGGCGCATAAGTCCAACGAGAAAACTTTGAGGAGGAGCTCAACCGGCATTTTCGTCACATAACACTGACGGGTACGAGTATGGTCTACGCTCTGCGTTTAACGATTCCGCTTAGCACTGCAAACTGGATTCAACATGGAATTCTTACTGTCAGATCCATCCCGTTGAATATGCCAAGTCCCGTTGAATATGAGTCCCGTTGAATATGAGAGTGCAAAGCAACAAGAGATGTTCTAACATTCCCACGCTATAAGTGACAGGTAAAATACAGACGCATTACATGTAATACACGCGGCAGGAGTAGATAGATAGATAGATAGATAGATGGATGGATGGATGGATGGATGGACAGATAGATAGATAAATAGAGTTAGACGGCGTAGTCCTCCACGAATATGCCGGGAGTAGATGTTCAAGTTGTATAGCCCGCCACGGCATACATCTACTCCGTAAGAAAGACAAGATCATTCACCCCATGATGAAGCACTATACACAATAACTGATCCTCTTGCTACCTCCCAATAAAGCTCTGGCGACGGCCGCGGCAAAAATTTCAGCACTCGACTCCGCAGCGACTCTTCACATCGAGGACGACCAGATATGCGAATTACTGCTTTTTCGAGTCGTACCGCCCGCAAATTGTGCTCCAGTCCTTGTAGATCGCCGTCGGTGGTTAATATACGCATTCTAAGAAGCTGAACCAGGTCATCCTCTTCGATGAAATCTTCGTGAAGCTCCAGAGTAATATGACGCAAAAGGGGGCATAGTCGCCGCGATTGACAAGGGAATTGCAAACCCTTAAGAAGACAATCATATCTTGTTTGACTCTTGGCCCAAGAGTTAGTACAGAAGTCTGCAGAGACAAATTGCAGAGATTGAAGACAAGGGAAACATTCAAGGATACCAACAATGTCAGCGTCAAGAACGAAAACTCTACTGAAAGTAAATGTTGTTACATTCCGGCAGAATGCAGCTTCGAGCACGGAAGATCCAGGACTCTGGCAACGCGTATCGGTAGAAGTTCTAGGCCACCACCACCATAGGTAACGATCATCAGCTTCAAAATGAATCTCCTCTAAGTTCGGGAGGTATGCATCCTGGAAGATCCGTTCTAGTATCAAATCGCCTAAGATTTTGAGCTTTAAGATACGAAGCGTACTGTAAGAAATTGTCGGATATATATCCGGGTCATTATCTCCCCAGCTTGAATATTGTCGTCGTGATTGGATAAAAAGAACAAGTTCCTCCAAATTCGGGCAGACTGGAAGTCTGGATAAACGCCTGCTTTGCGGAAGTTCAAGTTCCGCTGACTTGATAGAGAGAGGGTATGGAGCTTCATCGTCTTCGCCCTCATGTAGCATTAGCTTTAGATGGCGGATGGATTTAGGGAGTAAGGTTTTGTAGGGAATTATGGTCATATTCGACCCGTGATTTAAAAAGTGAAGCTGCTCCAGCAGAGGATTTGTGACAGGAAGCTGATTGAAGATAAGTGCACATAGAGGACTGTCAACGTCTTCAAGCACAAGCTTGTGGATACGCCCAAAGACACCTTCCTCATTCAAGACGCGGCAGATTGGGCCCCCGGAAGACCCAAAGGAAGATGAAAAGTGGAGCGAGAGGGAAGCATTGAGATAACCCAAGTGCAACAGATACTTGATGAGCTCGATATTTTGTCGCGGACGAATACAAAGGGTGGAAAAAAAGCGGGGAGTAGAATGAATCCAATTGCGCCATCTTCTGCAGACCTGACTCAATTCTAGCGCTGTCCAAGCGCGTGAGCTCCCAGATCCTACGTCCGACTCGGGGACTACAAGCTCGAAGAGATACCCAAGAATCTCTTGAGGCAATGTATCGATGCAAATTTTATCGATCCTGATGCGGGCCCCACTGTCTCTACGATTTTCGATTATTTCTTGGTACTTGTTGGTTTATGTCAGTGGACCGATGCAAGCTCGCAGCTGAAATGGCATCCATACCTTACTGCCCATCATGATGACTTAGCGTCAGTTGTTGAAGTCGAAGTAAGAAGCTTATTTTCCCACGCAGTCTCTGCAGCGGTAGTGTATCTTATTACTATATGGTCTCAAGAGGCTCCAGGCAAAGCAGGCCCACCAAGTGTATTTTCATTAGTATATAGTCTGATAAGAATATTGCGATTGGAAGGAATTAACAAGGAACTTATTACATCGGTCAAGAGCTGATGAAGAAGACCAGCTCGAAGGTTGACCTTTTGCAGTGCAATCGGGGACTAGCCAACAAGTCTGTCTGATGTCTGATAAATGGATAATGGCATCACTTGGGTTACCTTTCGAATCTGTACTTTTTGTGACAGACAGTAATCCTTGGTTCGCCGCGTTACCTGAAGACAGCTTTGAAAACCACTCCACATATGCCAGATGCTGCTTTGGCCAGGTAGAAGGGGCTGGAATCGGCTGCTTCAAAGTGTTTAACGATGTATCTGGAAGACGGAAGATGACTCGCACTCGAGCCAAGCGACAACCTGGAGATTCACAAACAATATGAGCTCAAAAAAGTTTCCTCCAATTTTATACTAGGGTACTAACCATTCAAGGAAGCACTCTCTGCATCATCGGAATTCATGACAACAACTGTGTCGAAACGTCCAAGATCTTTGGAATGATGCCTTGGAATTGCCTTCACAGTTTCCCAAATCTCGCCTCCCCCTCCCGGTGATTCTGAACGTATCTTGAACCGATGCCAAATATCGAGCACTTGGATGGGTATGGGAGCATCGCGAATTATGCCGCGATCTCTCTGCCGCTTTGAAGCAGGAAGAAGGGAGTTTAGGTACTCCTTCAGACACGTTAAGAACCGCGGAGAGGAATGAGTGTTCGAGATTCTTTCAAGTGACTTTTTCGGTTCTACAGGCTTTCGGGCAGTTGTATACATGTATGTTCCCTTCAAGTCACTTGCCTTGGGACCTTGATCAACGTCCATATTTTCCTTCTGAGCTTTGGGTGTCTTATATCGACAGCTTTCCTGTAACAACGGATCCAACATGAGCTCTTCTGATATATCCAATTGCATGTCACTGTCAGGTTCCTGAGGTTCGGCTTCACCAGAATCCGTATTCGAGATATTGGTGAGATAATAATCAAACATGTCAACCTTTTCTCGTCGAGAGATCCACCGAACCATTTGGGGGAAGTGATCACGCTTGTTGCTAGCCCTCCAACCACTTTTAGCAAAATCGATATGAAGCCGCTCAAAAAGCTCAGTGTTGTAGTTATCCGTTGTGCCGAAGTATTTGATAGATTCGACATAATGGATAAGGGAATGGAATTTGGGAATATTGAATTCTTCCCGTATTTCCTTTTCTATAAAATAATCCCGGTTTAGATGCCATTCATGCAGGGCATTCTCCATGTATTGGAGTGTCTCGTCGTCATGCGATTGATACTGGGCCATGTATATGAAATCCAAAATCGCTCTGCAAGCTCTGACGCCTTTTCCTGATATCTCGGGCGCCAAGCAAGCGAGAAGGATTTTTCCGATCTGCTTGCGTTCTGGCCCGGATACCTGTTTAAGAGCAGATATGCCGTTTTTGAAATGCCTGACACCGAACGCGGGAGGCAGGCTCCTAATTTTTCTATCAAGCTCTGCGGGCGTCATTACTGCTTGAATCCAAGATATTAAATGTTTAAGAACTCCTTGGTACAGTTGGTGGAGTACGTCAGGAGTGATAGATCGATGGATATCACAAAGGCTTGGGAAATCGCTCCAGAATGGATCAAAAGTGCTTCCAGCGACATCAAAATTGGCCATGCAGTATTTATGGATGTTAGTTCTTCGGCGCTTAACACCCACGGGGTACACTGATCTGGATTCTTTGATGGCTTTTTTTGTAGATTCACTTGTCCTGTCTTTTGGAGGACGTTTGGGATGAAAGTCTTGGAGATTTTCAGCTGCGGTTTCGCATTTTGGACAAGTTCCATATTTGACCAGAGTGACAAGACACTGCTCCGGGTAATCTGCAACATATGCAGCTAAGATAGGATGGACTTTGCGGACCTCTCCATTCCCCCCCGTCATCTCCACGCCATTTTTCCCCGCCACTATTAGAGGCTCAAGGATCTTCCTCATAGAATCGTGAAACAATTGGTAGGTCTTGACTTTGACATCCGCCTTTATCTCGCCCTCAGCTTTCTCAACCTTGTCCACAGGGAGATATGCCAGCAAAACACAGGCCCGATGACTCGTCTTCCTACGCATGGCCTTGGGAATATTCCCAATAGTGAGATAAACCGGATAAGCTGATTTTCCTCCCGAAAAATTCGTCAAGGAAGTTTTATCTGTAGCAATGATCACTGGCGCTATGGTCCCTTTCCCAATTTTTGCCTTACAAACAATTTATATCAGTGTCCTGAAGGCCTAAAGAACGTTGTTAATGACGTACTTGAGCAGCCCACCACCACTTTCCCGTCCACATTTCAGAATACACCCGAGTCTCCGACTCTTTGTTTCTGAATACGCGAGACGGTTTATAGACGATATGATCAGCCAAGGATGGATCTCCCCAAAGACTTCTGACAGCTTCGACGGGATCTCGATGATGGATTAGAAATGATTCTTCTTCCCTAGGAAAAGAGATACGAGTGGTTTTCCAGTCGCCACATCGATCGGGGATTTGGTCAACCAGATCGAGCATGTTCCGCGCATTTTTATACTGAAGACCTAAACTGTCCTTGACCTGATTTCTGATAAATTGGGTGATGCCCTACTGAGGAGCATACGGACATACCTCCGGGATCGCTAGAAGCCTGTCCACTGCTTTCTGGGATATTCCCTCAGTAATTGCCCAGTGGGCAATTTTCCAATCGATTGCAGAGGCAAAAGGGTGGAAACCGTTCTTTGGATCAGCCTCCCTATATGAATCTCCTTGTCCAAACAATAGCCTCCATTTCTCGCGTACATCTGCATCAATGCGAATGCACTCAGCTGCATCTGTGAACTCTGCAGTATGTCGCAGATCCTCTTCATCATCCAGATGACGGCCATAGCGGCGATAATGAAGGGTGGAAGGGCCCGGTCCTGCTTCGCCCTCCTCAATCCCGTCAGCAACGTCCTCCCCTAAGGCAGTAAACTGGAACAGATCTTCCTCCTCCTCTTCGTAGAGCTCCAAAAGGGCCTCAATATTATCCTTGAGCAAGCCACACGATTCAATTGTAGGTTCCTCTTGATCAGAATCCACCTCGTCAGAATCTTCTCGACCGAAACACTCCGCATCAGAGTATCCTACGCCAATCCCAGCTGTTCCAAATTTCGCCGCACTGCCGCTGCTCTCTGCATTTTGTTCATGAGATAACGAGATCTTAGCTAGTTTAGAGCGAATGAAATTCTTGTGATCAGAGTCGCGTTGCTGACCTAGATGCCTGTTGAGGCTGCTACCTGGCGGTATGAATGTATGACATATAGGGCAAGACTCCATGATAGTAAGAAGGGGAAATGTACTGAGTCGAGGACGTGAGATGAGAAACAGATAAGAGCCAAATATATTTGCTGGGCATATGGTCGTCACATGAATAGAAGACATGCTAACTATAGCGATGATCGCCATGTAGTTCGTAAGCTAAAGCAATCTAGAAAAGCGGATGTCAGTTGTCTCAGCGGAAGTATGCTGCGGCAACGAAGGAACATACACCATGACCGCCAGGTCTTTGCGTAGGCATAATGTCTATCATATCGCCGGATTGAGCATCGCGTGAGGGTAGTTCATACCGCTGGGGGGGACTTGGTGTGTCATACCGATCATAGCCCGCAGCTGCTGTAGCAAACCTCGAGGTTTGAAGTCAATATATGGCTATCGGCATATCAGGGAGAACTTACAATAATGAACTAGTGGACAAAGAACGAATTTCTTTCCTTGTTTCAGCTTGCTGCTCGCGAATCTGAGCTACATCCGATTGTAGCTGGGCCATTGTATGTAGGATTTCCTGTTGACGAACCAGTATAAGTCTGATTAAACATTCCAGATCAGGCGTCTCTCTGTGTGAAGACTCGATATCAGCCTGAACACTGGAAGGCTTTGTTTCCGAGATGTGGGAAGTGAGCATGTTCAGATGACGTTATATATAGTAACAATAGTAGCATGATACACAAACACCAGAAAAGCAAACACAAAAAGCATGCAGCTGTAAGGCGCGGAAGGAGATAAAATAAAATAAAAAAAGAAGAAAGAAGTCCAATTCAACGGTGTCAAAAGTTCTCTTCACGAGGTAGTCATACTAAAGACCATCAGGTTGACACCAATCGTATAGAGACGTTGATAAATAACCTTCTGAAAACAGGCTAAGTGCGTTTCAGAGCTTTTATCAATTACCAAAGGAAGTAAAAGACGAACCTTTCACAAGACGGAATACAACGTAAGGACATAGGTAAAGGTTCGTTACACTCGAAAGAAGAAGACCATAGGCACTGGATAAAATCATTGGAAAGGTATGAGAAATTATCGTGATCTTCGGCATACTGACAAAAGCTGATATGTAGCTCGAGATGCTTCAAAGATGGACGACGAACTATCTCAGGGAACAAGTCGCGGAATGCGTCCCAAGGAAAACGCGCAGAGAAGCTGACGTTGGCCAAAACGATGACGAGGACCACCAAATTAGGTGTTTCCGTCGACTTTAAAAACTCAACCAGTGCTGCGAGAATCCGGGACGTGCCGTAAACTTGTGCGGAACGGCAATCGAGCTGTAAAGTCAGCCTCGTGCACAAGGCTGGTGACTCCGAAATAACTTGACAGAAGGCGTTCGGCGTAAAGAGAATGGAAAGGTTTTCAACCTTAGATGCCGTCTCATCCCACCACTTGAAATATTTCTTGCGATCCTCGTCAGTGAGTTCATCCGGCCAGAAAGCGTACGTTGAAACATCCAGAACAATTTCAAGGATGCGGAGCCCTTGAAATGTCCCCAAGCCCATGCAACATATCTTATTCAACATGGAAGTAGATGCCACCAAATGCCGGCAGCGGATTAGGAGGGGATGGAAAAGCATAGTATAAGGCGTTAAAGTAACACCTAGCAAGTTTAAAAAGCGCAGGCAAGGATTCAGGTGCTTTAATACCTCATAAAAGACATGCACTGGCAGCCTAGACCCCTCGAGTTCCAGTGCCCACAATGCGGACAATTGATACCGCATTTGATCCACGAACTCATCATCAGGATCCTCTACGTGGAGACGCAATCCCCTAAGTACCGGGAGCTTTTGCAATACCGCTTTGAAAGTGCAAGCGACCTGCTCTATTTCGCGATCTTGCATAGGAAGGGTAGGGCTCGAAATTTCTTCCAACTCTTCCGAGTCTCCCGTTATCCCAATCTCAAAGCGTACTTGGTCCAAATCTGGTTTGGAAATAGGCGGAAGAGCCAGATCCAAGATCTTCAGCGAATCTGTGAAGGTTGGTTCGTGCAGACGTAGAAATAGCTCATCAAGATCGAGTTGGCTTGCGACGCCGAATTCTCGATACATATACTTTAGAACCCACGGTCCCAAAGAGTTTCTGAAAAGCTTGAGCTTTCCTCTAGATCTCCAATCACCTTCTCTCCAGAGAAATCGAAAGATAACGTCGAAGATTTCGGGAGGTAACCTATGTCTCTGCATTAGAATAGATGTGTTAGATTATGCATGTCCTTGATGATGATTTTACAATATTCCCATCACCTCTTTGATTGTTTTCAAGGTTTCCATCTTCTCGCTGAATTCTCCCAAGTCTTCATTTACAACAGATTCGTCTTCGCAGTGGGAGGCCTTCAAAGACTTTAGTGACTAACCGTCTCAAGCAAGGAGAGCCCAGAGTCATACATCCACCCTCTCCAAAGCAGCTTCTAGGATTTCGAGGCGTCGAATGCCTGCTTGAATGTGCATCGGAACACCGTTTTGCAACGACAACGAGATTTCCCGTAGAAACTGGGAGCATTTTTGGTGTAATTTGAGTCGTTGAGTCTGTGATGACATTTCAGGCGCGAAGAAAATGGCAACTTTTCCCAGACAGCTTGAAGTTGGAATTCCATGAGATAAGATATCAGATATACCATTTTAGTTCGATGTTCACCTCGGTGAACGAAAAGTCACAGCGTGATTGTCACGAGATAAGATATACCATTTCAGTCCGACGTTCACCTCGGTGAACGAAAAGTCACAGTGTGATTGTCACAAAGTCTTTGTACTGAAGACGTACTTATCTACTATACTCAATCATGGCTCAATGAATTCGAGGTCAGTGAATTTCACTGTCTTCTTTCTAACGGTCGGGCGCGATTGCGACTTCGGAAAAGCGGCTGTGCTCACTTGGACCAAGGGTAGCAGACATTTGCCTTCTGAACCCCCAACTATGTTGAACCCTGGAGCCCCATATATTGAGATGTTGCAGGTGGCAGCTATGTATTTCCCCTTTATCCGCGAGCCTGTCTTTTTCAGCGTAACCTTCCACTCAAGACAGGGGTCTAGATCAAGCTCAATTGGTCTTCGGACGCGTTTCTGACCGAAGACTGAAAATTACTCAAGGCTCAAACTTGGACGTGTTCGAGACAAAGAAAGCAGAGAAGAAGCTGTCAAGGCCGGAGCAAAAGCTGTCAAAGGTTGTCAAGGCCAGGGATCGAACTCCCATCTTATGGAATAGCTTTTGAAACAAGCACTGACAAAGAAACAAGCAAGCACTGGCAAATAGACCGCCTTGTTCTAGACATTGACAATACCCTACCCTATGGACGAAGACACCGTCATCGAATACCTGCGACTTTCATATATCTGGATACCGCCCGAACTGATAGAAGAACCTTGTCCATCCTTGTCGCAGTCTCTTCCTACAGGCTATCTGGTCTATCAGAAAACGTCTACATGGTATAATACCTTGCACACGCTGGCTAACGACAAGGATGCGAGCCCTCCTTCTTTGCGGAAGTTCATGGGTAACGCCACGCTGGGCTTCCACCATTTACGACTCGTACGCATGGACCCACCCGTCCGCTGTGACGATGAGGGCAATGTCATCCTTGATTCATTGGCCAGATGTCGCAAAATTGATGATATCACCATGAACCCTAACACCCGTCTCGACAAGGTCTTGCCCGAAGCAGATCAAGAACTCAGTGGAGCCTACCGCTATGCATTCACCTCAAAGAGTGTGCAATTAGAATCCTTCTGGACAATTGTTGTTCGTAGGTGGACAAATCTTTTTATTGTTGTTTGTAAGCTGAACCTGACTGTCCAGCTCTTATTCAGATAGCTGCTGAAGCCCTCTTCATGAAGCCAGCCAATGCAGGCATAGGTCCTGAGGATCTCAAACGGTTGTCTGCACACCATGCATTCAGATACATTGAATCCACCTCTGCAGACGACAAAGATGTGAAGGTGCTCGAAGCGATTACCACATATAGGTCACACCTACGTCGACCAAGACTTCTTCGAGCATCAGAGGTAGTTCTGTCCTCTTCTGTTGAGATTATAGCTAAAACCATCTTTCGGCAGGTCGAAAAATCCTTCGTTGACTTGGACGCTATCAAGCAGCATCTAGGTCTAAATCTCTTCCACACACTCTTTGACGAGAGCTCCGACAATCCCAACAAATACCATCCTGTTTGCGCGCTTGAGTTGTCAAGTTTTGCGCATCTTGTTGCTACTCGAAGCCTGAAGGCAGGGTTTCACTACAAACGCCCAGAGGGCTCCAAACACTCGACTGTCGATAATTCAAGAAAGTTCGGGGCGTTCCAATCGTCCTCACTTCGCGCTACCGATGCACTTTCGGATTTGATCGTACCACTCTTTTGTACTATCCCATTCGATCAAGGTTTCCAGCTTAATTATGGACAGTGAGTATTTTCCTTTATGTATCTGCATACAGCATCCAAATGATGAATAAAGAAACCAGGCAGTACAAATTAGTTTGGTATGCCGAGAAGGAGGTGGAGAAGGAGAAGGAGGCAAAGAGTGGAGCCCTCATCCCGACTTCTTCTGTGGTCGGCCACCTTTTCTTCTTGGTGAGGTCGACTCCAATCTTAGTGAGAGTGATTGCACCAGGATGATAGTCTACACCGTGGCATTTACCAAAATAGGCCAATACCTCTATTCCAAAACGCTCGGCGACGCTCCCTTCATTATGACCTCGATTTTTGTTCACGACAACTTGGACTTGACTGTTTTTTGGGGCTACCTCGCAAAAGGCGGAGATGTCGTTTTAACGCGTGAAAAATTCTCGTACAGTAACGAAGCAGACATCTATCGCCTGTTCACTATGCTAGCTAACCTTGCCGACGAATGGAAGACCAGAGATATGCTTACGCTGCAAGATATGAAGCAAGCGATGACGGAGTTACGCCAGTATGGTTCTGGCGGTGGTTCTGGCGGTGGTTCTGGGAGTGGTTCTGGGAGTGGTTCTAGTGGTGGTTCTGGGAGTGGACCTAGCGGTGGTTCTGGCGGTGGTTCTGGCAATGCAAAGGGCAAGAAACGACCCCGAGAGGACCAGAACAACCCGGAAACAAACAAAAGAACTTCACGTTCCGGAGACGCTCCTCAGACTACTGGTTTCGGTATTGCAATTACAGGTTCAAGAAGAAACATCACCATGAAAACATTTCTCACCTGCGATAATTCGTCGACGTCGCCCGTAGAAAGCACCTCTCTCAGCCCAATCTTGTCCGAGGCTTCGTCCCCGCCAGAGTCTTCCTCCTCAGCAGTCTCAATACTAGATGTATCAGAGTCTAGGGACGAACCAGAGTTAGTGGATGTGTCGGATTCGGATGACCGATTAGACACTCCGCGTTCAGAGAGTATGAAAGTGTGTTCCAATAATTAACATACTCGCGCGGTCATACTGATTCCATTTTTGAAGCTTTACCAAGACGAAGGTGGAGTCATTCAGCTGCTAGAACATTATCCAGGATCGTCTTCGTACTGCATCGTCCCTGGCAAAGGAGGCTCACCGGTTGGTGACCTCGACATCGAGTCGATGGAAAATGACGTAAAATATGCTCTCCAGTTCTTGGAGTGTGTGGAGTTTTTGCATTCCATCGACATTGTTCATCTTGGTCTGGATCCGTCTTGCTTGAAATTGCAAGACGGCAGGGTCAAATTATCTGGTTTTCAATTTTCTCGACATGTTACGGATCACATGGCAAAATGGGAGAAATCGGAGTTTCAACATGTTAAGTCGCCTTCCTATATCATTGGTTCGTTCGAGCTATCGTCCTTAAACAGTATGCCCATCAATCCCTACCACCTCGACACATATTCCGCTTGCAAGGTCGTCTTGGAAATGCTTAGCGGGATAGCTGTCTGTTCCCTCGAACGCTTGATGATATAAGAGCAGCTAATAAAGCGAAACCTGATCTTA
>JBANRG010000143.1:0-64919 GCA_037954225.1 Stygiomarasmius scandens | reverse complement strand
CATATAGTATATCAAATCTTATCGTTGTAGCATAATCATGGCAACTTTGCCATCGGCATTATTACAGCAGGTTACGGCCTCATACTTGCCATGCACAGCGATGGCCCACTCCTATTTCATTCTGTATTCTTCTGTTTCACTCTTCTGTTTATTCCATTTCATTATCCTCATGTTTACTTGTCTCTCCTTATGTTCAGTCTCATGACCCTCCCATGTAATTCTTTTATTGTCACAAGGGTTTTCACATGATGATGATCTATTGAGCATTTCCCATATATGTTATATTTTTCTCTACATTGTACAACATGTTACCTTGGGTCCAATCCAGACCTGTACTATATAAGCTTTATACTTTGTAGTATGTAGCTTAAGTCTAAAATTGATTTAGCTGGTTTCTACTACTTCATCTGACTCTTTGTCTAACTCCTCTGTCGAAGTTGTACACTGGTTCTGTCTAGTACAATTAGACTTCAGCTTGGATCCCTTCGGATCTGTCTTTATCTTCCTTCCACTCTTGTACCCAAACCTCTGCTTGATTTGGATCCACTTCAGATCCGGGTTGCCCAGACTTAACACTTAGTCATCATGTTTCATTTGTCTGTCAGGCCATTTTGATATCAATTATTTGGAAGTGAACCATTGTTCGAGCCTGAGGCAGGCAATGTAGCATAGCCTAAACTCTGCCACCTGATAGTGAAGGCTCAACATTTGTCCAAGATATGACAAATTCAGCCACTTTTTTCCTATTCTATCCAAATATGCTTTTCTACTTATTTCTGTATAGCTAATAGCTTAAATATAGATTATGGCCCAAGTTTCCTTGAAGTACAATTGCTGAATTTCCTTGACATTGTCAAATCCTTTACAAAAAGGATGAAAAGTACCACACACCATTATACACAATTGAGTAGTACATGAGTATACTTGCAAGCTAGTTGTGCATTCTGGAACTTGAATTAAAATAAAGCATATAATTTTTTTGACCTTTTTAATAACATCAAGTTGGGTGATATACTGTGTGAACTGCTTATTTAAGACTAGTTAATTCAATATGTCTTTGGTTTTTCATTCTGAGGTACTGTCACAAAAATCTTTAAAAGAAAATTAAAATAACTTCAAGATTTTTCATCTTCAATTATTTTAATTGGAAAGGATCTGGTAACATAATAAGCTTTAAAATAATCAAAACTGTTTTATTTTGATGTTTTTTAATGCTTATTTTAACCCAATTTATAGTTCACTATTAAAATAAAATGCGCTGTTTTATTTTGAAGAAACCTTGAAGTTAATTTGATTAAAACATCAGGTGTATTATATAATAACTTCAAAATAAACTCATATTAATTCTACTTGTGTTATTTTAATAGTGTGTCAAAATAAAAAACACTTGTATTATTTTAAAATTTTGTGGCCTAACTTCAAAATAACTTCAAAATAATTCACCATGTTTTATTTTAACCTGCACCCAGTGTCTCTCTTTAGTATTGGTTCAAGGTATTATCCTCGGTACTCTGATTGTGGTTATACTCTCTTTCTTTTTAGTAGTATCCGGTGGACTACCAAACAGTACTTTAGATAGTAGTCTATCAATTTCCCTAGTGTACTTGGCGATCATACTGATCTTATAATGCTTTGTCTGATCACTGCTTCGGTAGATCTATTCCATTTCGATCCTCACCCTCCTAATGCATTTATCACAAGATTTCTACTACCAGTCTTTAGTCTTCAATTACCGAGTTGGTAAATCCCTTGAGTCGTACAAGTACACAACTAGTTTAAGTAGGAATTTGAAGTTATCTTAGTAACTTCGATAGGGTGGATCTGCTACTATAAACTGTTTCGTTCGGTATTACATCTGTTGTAGTATTCAGGATAAGCTAGATCTCTATCTGTTCATACTTAACATTACTACTACCAAATGGTCTGCAATACTTAATACTTTAACTAGCAGTTTGGGCTCACTCTAGTCCTTTATTACCCATTTTACACGAGATAATGTGCTTTATCCATCCAAAAATGGTATCTAAAATGCGATTTTTGACGGCGTATCATCTCCCCCCAACCAAAAGTCTTGACCGTCCTCGGTCAATGGGAATTACATCATAGATCTCTAAATCTGGCAAGTAAATTTCCCTTTTTAGAAGGCTCAGTCCATCCATCACTGATCAGATCAGGAAAGATCAGATAACAGGTCATAGAGCGTAGCTTCTATGAGTGTCATAAAACATATTTTCGGTAGTAGGTCCCCGTTTCAAGCATTATTCTAGGGTACGGGCAACTTCAGCCATCAGATTCTGATGTAATCTACCTCATGCCAGCGTCTATTTCCTTTTTGAGACATGGAATTTCTGTGTTCAGCCACTTTTGGTCGCTGCGCTTCTCTGCTTCTGGTGTCATGCAGGGTCTCTACCCTTGATTTTAATTTTTAAGAATGGAGCGGCAGGCATATAGCTCAACAAGCAAATTTCTTCATCTTTTCCTCCTACATGCTCTACCAACACTCCCAATGGCACCCTGACGCAACGATGCTCCCACCGATGCTTCCTACATGGGCGACGTACTCGATTTTAGCGACGAAGCGGTCCTCGTCACCCTCAACCACATCTGGACCTTATATTTGAATATGCATACTCACCAAGAGTGCAAAGTCAAGGTTGCCGAGCGCGACTGCGTTGCAATGCAGGCTCTCCTGCCATTTATTGTAAGTGTATCACTGTTTCCTCTATTTCTTCTTTTGGCTGATCTCGGTAATCACAGCGCGATTTAGATTTTACAGTTCAGCGGTTCCCGCCTACCGACGCATGGATTGCTCAAGCTCGTGACATGGCGCTCAACGCTGTGTTGCTTGCTTTTCCAAGGTCCCAGAATATAACGGCATCTCGGTGTCCCGGCCTGGACACTTCCTGGCTCATTATGACCAGAAGGCTCCGCACAGCTTGGGATCCGTCTCGAGCTTTTTCCATCACACTGGTAAGTAATCATTTCTTTTACCGTCTTTTATTTATTGATTTTCGGCAGCCGTCTCCACCTCCACCAGCACCTAGGCCTGACACGGCGCGCCTTCCTCCTCGTTCCGTGTTTGTGGCACGATCGGCAAGTCCTGTTGCCGGTCCATCTTCTCTACTTCGGACTCCAGCACCAGCAAGAGCGGTACTCGGTAGTCCAGTACAAATCCTTACTCCACGTCGTTGAGCTGCTGACAGTCGAATTGACTTGTTCGGTAGTTCAAATTGACTTGTTCGGTAGTTCAAATTGACTTGTTCGGTAGTTCAAATTGACTTGTTCGGTAGTTCAAATTGACTTGTTCGGTAGTTCAAATTCTTCAGTTCTCAGTAGAGATGGGTGATTGCTCTCGGTAGAAGAAATTACCGATAGGCATTGCCTTCAGGTATGTTCTCTTTTGTTTCACTTTTATCTAACATTTCTAATTCACTTTGCTTTTGTAGACTTTTTCTCCGTCCCCTACGCCTCCTCCAACAGATATTGAGGCTTGTCGTGAAGATTAAATACTGACATTTTATTCCAATTACTAATATTCATTTTTCCTTTATTTTCAGACATTTACATTTGTATGTTCCTGTTTACCACTTTAACCTTACTTTCAAACCTTAACCTTAACTACATAATGCGCACAGCCTTATCGCTGCCTCGCACCTTTACACCCTGTCTACACCTTTCTTTCATTTCCCTTTCGATCATACTTATCCATAGCCTTTCCATAGCCTTACCATAATCTTTCCCGAACATGTGTTAGTAGTGCTGTAGACCCTTAACCCTAGCTTCACATCGCTGATCCCTGTAGTACAGTATTTAAACTCTTTGTCCTGTAACCTAGTCCTCATCTTGACCTCTTGGTCTATTCAGACTAGGTATGCTTTGTATCTTCCTTACTATTCTAATCTAACTTGATCTATTCGGACTAGTATCCTCGCCTAAGCTCGTCTCGTTCTTGTTTGCCCTCTTGATTGTCACCTCTTTGCGACATTAGGTCAAGATCCCTTACTGCGCCTGTCTATCAAGAGACCCATGCAGACACGTCGTACTCGCTGGTATCCCGATCCCTTCCTTCCCACATCCCCAAGGGCCCACAAGCCCATCGACTCTAGCCTGTGTGAGGAGCCTCACAGGTGGGCAGGTACAAACAGTTCAAGGAGCTGTTGCGTAAGGTCATCCCCCGTCTACACGAGCTTCGAAACGTAATTCCAGACTCCCTATAAAGGAGTAAGGTGGTTGACCGTCCTTGTAATTGTAACCAACACTCAAAACTACCATGTCTGACGATTGTGTGAACCTACCACATGGACTAGACCTCTACATGACCCATCACCTTCACATCAAAGATGATGGGAAATTCTGGAACTGCGCTGAACAGGTGTGCCCAAACGCAGCCTTAGTATCCATTGCTACCGAAACTACTCTCGAAAAAGACGGAATTCAACACCGAATCATCCCAATCCCACTACCCCTAGGCCTTTATTTCTAGTGCAAAAAAGTTAAAGATAAAGTATATGTTTGTGGTTTAAGATTCATTCAATTTCTCGAGCACAAAAAGTAAATGTCTGCCACTCAAAAAGTAGTTACTTTGCCACTCAGGATTGTTTAATTTTCTTGTGCCACAAATACAAAGGTTTGCCACTCAAGAAACTTTAACTTTCTTGAATGACAAAGAGTTTATTTGTTGTACAAGAAAGTAAATTAGAACAAAGGGGTTGCCATGGCAATGGCAAGAAAGTTAAACAATCTTGAGTGGCAAATCAATCCTTTGTCATTTGAGAAAAATAAGCTTTATTGAGTGGCAAACCTGATTGTTTGTGGCACAAGAAACTTAAACAATCTTGAGTGGCAAAGTAAACATTTTTTGAGTGGCAAATATATACTTTTTGTGCTCAAGAAATTGAATAGATCTTAAACTACAAACATATGCTTTATCTTTAACTTTTTTGCACTGGAAATAAAGACCCAGGGGTAGTGTCCCGAAGAAACCTAGAGACGACTCTCCACCCCCACCTAGAGATCAGAACATGGACGACTTGTCCAAAGATGACCTCATCAAATTCCTGATGAAACAGCAACTCATGCTTCAGAACGAAGTCACGCGCCTCGCCCATTCTATTGGAAGGGCTGACATCACAGAAAAGAAAGACAAGAAAAATGCCAACGCCAAGCCCACACCGTTCACAGGGAAGAGCAGTGATGTTTGCACCTTCCTTGCCTTCTTTCAGAACTGGGCTAGCAAACAAGAAGGCATCCGAACTTCATATGATTGGATCGCCTCTGCCCTCTCCTACATGACCGAAGATGCTGCTGATTGGGCTGCACGATATGCAGACCAGATATTCCGATCCTACAGTGACCCCACTGTCAAATTTCCCTTTAATGGAAAATGGGATGACTTCGTTAAAGAATTCAAAACGAGGTTTGGATCGTTAGACGAAGAATCGGAGGCTAGGAAGCAGATAAAGGGAATGAAACAGGGAAAGCTGACTGTCGCCCAGTTCGCACAAAAATTCCAAGACATCAGGTCTCAAACCAGGTTCTCCAATGCTGATCTGATGGAACGGTTTTGTAGTGGACTTAACCCTAGTGTCAGGCTCCACATGGTGAGCATCAACATCGCCCAAGGAAAGCCCAAGTCCTTGTCCCAAGCTGTATCCAGAGCTATCGAAATTGAACTAGCCCTACATGACCCCACTTACAATTCCGCCAGTAGTAACCAAGCCGACCCAAATGCTATGGATATAGATGCCACCTGAGTTGGAAACGGAGGAGGAAGGGGAGGAAATTGGAACGGAAAAACACGAGATGACTTCCTATGAGAAATGAAGGGAAGGTGCTTTGGCTGTGGAAGCAAGGAACATGTTCGAGGAAACTGCAGCTGGAAGAATGAGAAATGCTGATACTGTGCCCGAATGGGGCACATGGAAAGGATCTGCCAAGACAAGTATATGGGCTTAGAGAAGAATAGGGGAGCAGGGAAAACTGGAGGAGGAGCTCAAGTATCCGCCAGCACCGAAGCCCCATTTTCACTCTTCAATGACACACCCCCAGTTGCTGGTCCATCCTCCACCCGCATTGACAACTCCACCAGCGAGATCCAAGCCCTGAAAGAGGCCATGGCACAACAAACTGCTATCCTCGCCGCATTTATGAAAGAGCGAAAGGATTTTTAAAGCCGACACCCAGTCCAGCTGCGCCGAGAGTGTCGTCTACCTTTGAACAATTCCGTTTTTCTTCTAAGTACGATTCTATACACGCCTGTACCCTAAATATGACTTCCGAAATAAAGCCTGGTGCTTTGCATTACAGAGTCAACGTGTGGCTACAGGAAAAAGGATTGGAATTGAGAACAGCAGCAATGGTGGACAGTGGGGCAACTGCGTTGCTCCTAGACAAGGAGTTTGTAAGAAAGCATAAAATCCCTACCTTCTTAATGAAGAAATCCCTGCCGATCTACAACATTGATGGGACGGAAAATCGAGCAGGAAAGATAGAAAGGTGTGCAAGCCTACAATTAATGGTAGACCAGATGAGTAAATGGATGGACTTCCTAGTAACAGATTTAGGAGGAGAAGACGTAATTCTTGGGCTACCATGGTTAAGGGCAGCAAATCCAAACATTGACTGGGAGAAGGGATTACTGCAGGTAAGAGGGAGGAGCGACAGGGTTTATGACAAAGACAAGATATGGGTCATGGATGAAGATATCAAGGCCAAAGCAACAAAGGAAGAAGAAGAAGGACCCCTCCTAACCCCAGTAAAAATTAAAGCAAACAGAAAGCAGCAAAGGGAGTGGAGAAGAGAAGGAGTAATCGAAGAATTAGAAGATGAAGTATGGTGTGCAGCCGGAGTGACATATTCGCAGCAGATTGCGGAGGAAGCGGCGAAAGGGAAGGAGAAGAAGACATTGGAAGAAATGATCCCCAAAGCGTACCGAGAATTTCATAAGGTGTTCTTGGAAGAAGAGCCAGAGTGACTACCAGCCCACCAACCTTGGGATCATGCCATAGAGCTAACCCCAGGAGCCCCCACTTCCATCCGAACCAAGGTCTACCCCATGTCGGTAAACGAACAACAAGAGCTCGAGCGATTTCTAGAAGACAACCTAAGAAAGGGATACATCCAGACGTCCAAATTGCCTATTGCCTCCCCGGTATTCTTTATCAAAAAGAAAGATGGAAAGCTTCGCTTCGTCCAAGACTACCGAAAGCTTAACGAGTTCACCATTCGAAACCGCTACCCCCTCCCTCTAGTCCAAGACATTATTAACCGACTCCAAGAAGCCAGATATTTCACCAAATTTGATGTGTGATGGGGATACAACAACATTAGGATTCGAGAAGGGGACAAATAGAAGGCCGCCTTCGCCACCAACCGAGGGTTATTCGAGCCAAAAGTTATGTTCTTTGGATTGACCAACTCGCCAGCGACTTTTCAGACCCTCATGAACTTGATCTTTGGAGATCTGATTGCGGAAGGGAAAGTAGCTGTCTATCTAGACGACATCCTCATCTTCACCAGCACCAAAGAAGAACACTGAGAGATCACGCATGAAGTGCTTAAGAGGCTGGAAGAGTACGACTTGTACCTGAGGCCAGAAAAGTGTGAGTTTGAGAAGGAAGAGATTGAGTACCTTGGGCTGGTAATATGATATGGAGAAGTAAGAATGGATCTGGCAAAAGTGGAAGCTGTTAGGAAATGGCCGGTACCCCAGAGCGTACGGGAAGTACGAGGCTTTGTCGGGTTTGCCAACTTCTACTGGAGGTTCATATGAGGGTTCTCGGACATAGCGAGACCCCTCCATGACCTAACCAAGAAAGGAATGGTGTTCCAATGGGGACTTAAACAGCAACGAGCCTTTGAGGGTCTCAGAGACAGGTTTATTTCAGCCCCAATACTTACGTTGTGGAACCCAGACCGGCCAACTCATATCGATGTGGACACCTCAGGCTTCACCACAGGGGGGGTTATTATGCAGAAACTCAAAGATGGGCTATGGCATCCAATGGCATTCCGATCTGCCTCTATGGACGAACACCAATGAAATTATGAGATCCATGATCGAGAAATGCTGGCGATCATTGAAGCTTTAAAAGAGTGGAGACATTACCTAGAAGGGCTACCAGAGCCATTCGAAATCATCACTGATCATGACAATCTGCGCTACTGGAAGACGGCCCAGGATCTAAGCAGAAGACAAGCCCGATGGGCCCTGAAACTAGCCAACTTCAACTTCGTACTGATCCACAAGCCAGGCAAGACCAATGTCCTTGCAGATGCCTTGTCTCGTTCCCCCTTACACCAAGTATCTGACGAAGAGGACAACACCAAGCGAACGGTACTAAGACTGGAGCACTTCGTAAAGTTAGCT
This sequence comes from Stygiomarasmius scandens, assembly GCA_037954225.1. Taxonomy (NCBI): domain Eukaryota; kingdom Fungi; phylum Basidiomycota; class Agaricomycetes; order Agaricales; family Campanellaceae; genus Stygiomarasmius; species Stygiomarasmius scandens. Next base: position 56,551 of record JBANRG010000143.1, on the reverse strand, counting down.
GCGTCCCATTTTACACTGCCCCTGGGGCTTTATTTCTCATGCAAAATAGTAAAAAATAAATTAAAACTTTTCGATTTGTGATTTAATATATAGTTGCCACTTGATTTAATAAGTTTGCCACTCAAAAAACAATACCATTTGAATATCAAATGTTGTTTGTTTTCCCACTCCGAAAGTTTTTCTTTTTTGTCCTGGAAATAAAATGCCCGATAGTCGCCCGCTTTTTTACTATGTACAAGCGGGCATTTTATTTCCAGGATGAGAAAGAAAAAATTTCGGAGTGGCAAAACAAATGAAACTTGATCTTCAATTGGTATCTCTTTCTGAGTGGCAAATGATATTGTTTTTGAGTGGCAAATGTATTAAACTGAGTCACCACTTTGTATTATATCACAAACTGAAAAGTTTCAATTTATCTTTAACTATTTTGTGTGAGAAATAAATGCCCAGGGGCAGTGTTAACAACCCATTGGAAGAAAAGATCCGTCGAGCTACAATGAGAGAAGCAGAGGTAGTAGAGGGGCTGAAAGAATTAAAGAAAGGAGGACTAAAGAGATTAGCGGATGGGATAGCAGAATGGGAGGAAGACAAAGGGTTGATCTACCACCAAGGAAGAGTATATGTCCCACCAGAGGAGGGATTAAGGAAGGAAGAAGTTAAGCAATGCCACGACCTGCCTACTGCAGGACACGGAGGAAAACATGCCACCTTCGACCTGGTTAGTACTCACTACTGGTGGCCCTCGATGAGGGTGTTCGTAGAAAAATTCGTGGAAGGCTGTGATGTTTGCATGAGAAAGAAGTTGCAGAGACACCCGAGAGCTGTAATGGAACCGCTAGAAGTCCCAGAAGGACCATGGGAATTCGTAGGAGTCGACTTAATCACACAGCTCCCAAAATCCCAAGGCTACGACGCTATAATGGTCTGTACCGACCACTTTGGCAAACAGCTACACACAATACCCTGCCACTCGAACCTAACGGCGGAAGGAGCTGCTGATCTGTATTACAAGGAGATCTTTCGTCTTCATAGACTACCACTCCGAATGATCTCCGATCGAGGCCCTCAATTTGCAGCTGCAGTGATGAGATTATTGCTCAAAAGACTAGGCATCCAATCGACCCTGACCTCGGGATACTGACCTCAGTCAAATGGACAAACAGAGAAGGCGAACCAAGAAGTGGAGAAGTACTTAAGGATATTTGTAAATCAAAGGCAAGATGACTGGGTTGAGCACCTACCCATGGCAGAATTTGTAATCAACTCCCGAACCCACTCAGCTCATGGCCTAGCGCCCTTCGAAGTTACCTATGGGTATCTACCACACTTCAACATCCCAGTAGGAAGGCGAACAGGGAATGCAAGCGTAGAACAGCGGATTGAAGTGTTAAGAGAAGCAAGGAGAGATGCAGGGGCAGCGTTACATTTAGTGAAAAGGAAAATGAAGGAGGGCTTCGAACGAGGGAAAAAGAAGGCACACCAGTTTAAAGTCGGAGATCATGTCTGGCTTAGTGCCGAAGACATCAATCTCCAACTCTCCAGTGAAAAACTAGGAGACCGACAACTTGGACCATACGAAATTATCAAGAAGGTCGGCAACTTAGACTACAAACTGGATCTTCCTAGGTCTCTAGAACGAGTACACCCGGTCTTTCATGTCAATAAACTCTACCCGTTCAAAGGCAATGTCGTTAATGGGAAATTGGAAGTTGAACCAGAACCAGTCTACCTAGAGGAAGACAATGAACCCAAGTACGAAGTAGAGAAATTGTTGGATAGCCGAACCAGGTGGAGGAGAATGGAATACTTAGTGAAGTGGAAAGGATATGACGACGGACATAACTCATGGGAACTGGTAACAAATTTGGCAAATGCTAAACGATCGATAACTGCATTCCATAAAAAGCACCCGGACGCACCCAGAATATAGTCATCAAGGACGATGGACTCTAAGGAGGGGGGTAATGTCATGAAGATTAAATACTGACATTTTATTCCAATTACTAATATTCATTTTTCCTTTATTTTCAGACATTTACATTTGTATGTTTCTGTTTACCATTTTCTTTAACCTTACTTTCAAACCTTAACCTTAACTATGTAATGCGCACAGCCTTATCGCTGCACCTTTACACCCTGTCTACACCTTTCTTTCATTTCCCTTTCGATCATACTTATCCATAGCCTTTCCATAGCCTTACCATAATCTTTCCCGAACATGCGTTAGTAGTGCTGTAGACCCTTAACCCTAGCTTCACATCACTGATCCCTGTAGTACAGTATTTAAACTCTTTGTCCTGTAACCTAGTCCTCATCTTGACCTCTTGGTCTATTCAGACTAGGTATGCTTTGTATCTTCCTTACTATTCTAATCTAACTTGATCTATTCGGACTAGTATCCTCGCCTAAGCTCGTCTCGTTCTTGTTTGCCCTCTTGATTGTCGCCTCTTTGTGACAAGGCTCAAAGGGCTTTCGCGGTGTTAAGCCGCTATCAAACGGACCAACTTGCAGAGAACCCTCTGCAGTTTATGCAGGACTGGGCTGCTCTTACCGCGCCCACTCCAGAACAGGTAAGATTCTATTCCCTTGACTCCCTTACATTTTTCTTATGTTATTCTCCTAGCATGACCCTCGTCTTCAAAGGGCTATCGACGCTTATGGAGTTCTTGAACTCCACGAAAGGTTGGCCTGAGAGGCCAAAAATGTAAGTCTTCTTTTCTTATTATCCCTTTTGATTTCTTATTCACCTTTCTTTACTTAGGCTGCTATCATGGTTCCCCTTGCCGAGACCATGGATGCATGGAGGACACGCTTGGAACCGCCCTTGGTACCAGCTACTCCACCACCATCTCCAGCAAGCAGTGTCGCGTCAAGTTCCTCTTCATCCTCCTCCGACTCTGAAATCCATTTTTATAGACCTCTACCAAGGGGTTATATTCCTTCTTATCGTCAAAGGCCTGATGAAGACTACAAAACCTTTTGTGAAAGGCTCGCTCGTACTCAATTTTGATCCTTTATCTAGATTTTTAACATACCCTTTTGTATCCCTTGCAGCCATTTGTATTTTCTTGGTGTATCTACTAGAATAAGTAGATTAAAATCTCTTGTTGTATCTCTACTTCTTATTAGTAGACCAAAATATTTATATTTTATCTCTCTTCAACTCTAATGTGTGATCAAAATTTTTCTAAGGTGAACTCTCAGAATTCTACTATTAAGCCCAAATCCTTTCTGATTCATCTGTTGTTTTCTACCAAGTCCATTTGTTAAGACAAAGTCTCTTACTCTTGTCCTACTTCATGTGAAATCGTTTGGTAGTGCGATCCAACTCGGTAGTTGTGTTTAAGCTAAATTTTGCCTTAATCACCCCAATCACGATCTCTTGGTAGTCGGTAGTTCATACAATTCTTCAAAATTTTGATCACACCCGCGGTCCTCCCCCCAACTAAAGATCTTGACCGTCCCTGGTCAGGTCCGTCGGTAGAGGAGACAGTCTCCTATTAAAGACTCCTTTGTCAATAGGGTCTAATCTCTCTCAGTATAAAACCACCACTCGGTAGTTCGAAATAAAACACACACACCACATTTCACACTTCAAATCAACACTCTTCAATGTCTTCTACTGTCAACTTCGACCCTAAAGCTTGGATGGCTAAAGCACAAGAAGCTCACGACACTGTCAGTGGCGTTTCTAGTGTTAAAGTCCCAGCTGTTATTGCTGCTGCCGTTCAAGCTTATGGTGATGCCTTGGTATGTTCTTAGTCTCGGTAGACCCATCCCATATTAATCATTACTCGGTAGGCCGAGCGTGTTGACGTTTCTGAGTTTCGAAAGGCTCAGGATTGTGTCACTGCTTATTATGAACATGCCAAGCACCTCAACGACTTTGTCAAGACTTTTAAGCTTGACAAGACCAAGCTCAACAACATTAGCAAGGTCAACAACTTTGTAGAAACGTTGTGCGCAGCTCAAGAGGCTGACGCCAAACGTCGTAACAAATCCAAACGTAAGGTTCATATTCCTATAACACCCCTTTCTCTTATGCGCAAGCTAACTCTGTGATTAGCAGCGAATTGTTTCTCCTGCTTACATCGACGATGACTCTGATATTGAAATCATTACCGAACCAACAGTGCCAGAACAAGATGTCACTGTAAGTTACTCTCGCAATTGATCATTTTAAACACTTTTGAACAGTCTTTAGATGACCGATAACACTTTGAATGGCTCCATCCACACGAAACCTATTAAAGGTAGCCTCAAGTTCACCAAGACTGTAAGTAGACATTTGTTGCTGTCTACCAAGTCACAACTCTTATTAACCCGTCATCTCTCAGTAGAAAACTCCTATGCCCAAGACTAGTACCAATGTTGGTCACGCTTGTACCGTATGTGTCCCATATGAAACCGTGGTTGGCATGGACATATTTTCTCGTGAATACAACAAGGCTAACTACTATATTTGAAAGGCCGAAATCAACACTGCCGAGCAGCAAGCATTGAAACGTGCATGCATCTTCAATGGATCGGTAAACAACTTCAACCCACCATCCGATGGTAAGTTCAGCACTTCATTTCTCACACAATTTAACTTACTCGGTACTAGAACCACTCGACACTCCTGAAGAACTTGTTCGCAAGACCGCTGTTGGTGTATTCATAGACTATAACCGTCTCCCCGACGAGTCTTTGAATGCCCTTACCAACTATCTCAGGGCTGAGTTGCTCTCGGTAGCTCACCAGATTCATTACTTGTCTGGTCACTACAAAGGCACTCATCAGACCCTTGTTGCGGTTATTCAAGCCAAGTTGGCTCGTGCCGAGCTGAATGATTCCAACACTCGTGCAGAAGCTCCAACTGTTCAGGAACTTGCCCCGGTAGCTAGTACTAGCACTGCTAACTAATACATAGTTATACAAAGTCATATATCCCTCCTTCTTTATCTCTTAGTGTATGTACAAGTAGCATAGTGGCTCTCGCAGTAATCCACTATTATTTCTTTCTTGTTTTGGAACGTGTGATGCGATTTGAATCTTCTCCCACGCCATCCAAATTCTCCGTTTCGGTACCGACCTCCTTCTTGTTGCCACTCTCGGTAACTATGTCTTCTATTGGGACATTATCCTCAATTATTTCACCGTTGTTATCGTATACTGGTGCTTTCATATTCGGCATTCCCTCAAATACATAATCTTTACCAGGAGAACACAGTAATTCGGTAGAGTCATCCTCCACTAAGGTCTTTAACTGTTCCGAATTCAGGTCTATCAAATCATGTATATTTGCAGGAAGCTCTATAGGCTCATATCTGGCTTTGTGTGGCAATACTCAGAAAGCTGCAACTTTCTCCCTTAGTACAGTGCCATCCATCTCAGCCAGAATATATGCACCACCACAACTTCTCTTAATTACTATCATTGGACCAAGATATCTAGGATACATCTTCCTATCCAAGTTTTTCTCTATCCTAGTATTCCTGACTTGTACTAAAGTACCAGGCTTAAAATCCCAATCCTTTATTACATGTCTATATTTCTTCTCAAATTTCCGTAGTTCGGATAACTTTTGTTCACTGACTCTATCAATCATGTCTTGCACATGTACTCTGTGTTTGGCGAGAGCCTGCGCTCGGTAGCCTATCAATTCGTCGGTAGTAAGAATTCTATTCGGTAGTTTAACTAACCAAGTAGACTCCACTATATCGAACGGTAGTAATGGCTCTGCACCTAATACTATAAAGTAGGGAGAACATCCTAAACCTCTTCTAGGTGTTACTCTATCCGCCCACAATACTGGTTTCAAAAACCAAAACCATTTAGATAGATCACCTGCAGTAGCCTTAGCCAACACCTGTCTTGTATCTAAATGTGCACGTTCAATGGTGCCGTTAGCTTGAGAGTTATATGGAGAGATAGTAATGCCTGTAACTCCATACTTCTCTTCTAGCCAAAGCAACACGGCTTTCATTTGCGGTGCATTATCTGTAATAACTTTTTCGGGGGTTCCCCATCTACAGATAATGTCTTCAAAGAACCATTCCGCAATAGCTCTTGCAGTCTCTCGTTTTAACACACGTCCTTCAGACCATCTAGACAAGGCACATCTTCCATGCACAATATTATTACAACCATTACTAGCAGGGGACATTTTCATTACATTGACATGCACTCTCTGAAATAATGTGGGTGTATATGTAAGAGTTGGAGGCTGTCTCAGTAGGCGCATTTGTCTAGCTTGACATGGTTCGCAACTCGACACAAACCATTGCATGTCTCTCTCTAAGTCAGGCCACCAAAATCTCTTACTTATGATGGATTCGGTAGCATAAACTCCTTTATGACCAAGGTGATCATGAGCTGAATGCATCATATACATCCTTTTATCTTTCAGTACCACCAATAAAGGTTGTTCACTATTATCACTATTCTTTCAGTACAATCTTTCTTCCTCATCTATAAAGAATTGTTTTGAGCGCACAATCACTTTTCGTTTATGTTTACTAGGCAATTCCAGTATAGACTTTGAATTCGGTGAACACAAATATTCTTTTATTATCGGTAAATCCCTATCCCAGGAAAGCGCTTCCTTAGTTCGGTGATTCTCCGCATATGGATGCTTGTTTGCCCAGTCCTCATTCGGTACTAGACCTATTGGACTCTGCACAAACTGTTGTACAGTAATTCCCTCAGCTTTAGATACTACCGAGTCAAACTCGGGTACCGAGGTTGGTATTTGAACACCCATTTTACCAGTCATAATAACTCTAGCTTGTTGACCTCTTAACTCTTCTTCTCTAGATAACTGAATGTCGTCTTCAAGATCTAATTTGGTAGTTGCTACAGAATGGTAGTAACCTCCTCTATGATCAATTAGATGCTTGAAATCTTCAAATTCAAAAGGTTCTTTGGTTTCTCCTTCAGCCATGCTAAACCTCAATGGTAAACCATCATCTTCTACCTCATCGTTGTCTTCAACTTTGGCAGTAGCGCGTGGTTTAATTGAACACTCGGTAGCAGGCCTTCTAGATAATCCATCAGCCAATTTATGACAACTTCCTTTAATATGCACTAATTCGAATTGAAACTTCCTTATTTCTTCTATCCACCTGTTGATAGTCGCATTAGGACCTCTGCTCGGATTATTGAGCATTCCTTTAATGTAACTAGCATCGGTAAGGACCCACCCGTAGACGTAGCCGATTTATAAATCGAATCGGGAAGACCCCTAAGCCGATTTACAAATTATACCTGGGAAGCTCATAGTACTTTTGCAGAGCAGCGGAGCTTGAATTCCCGATGCAACTGGCAACAAGCCATGTCCAAATATGTACGGGGATCACCGATAATGGCCCCAACTCGTAAACAAGGAATTATTTTATGTCAAGCGGTTCGATTTGCAAATCGGACAAGACAAAATAAGATAAAAATATCCAAAAATACAAAATACACAATAATTTGTCGATTTGTAAATCCTCTAGTGTAGATCCCTCCCCAACATGAAGCCACCATCCTCGTCCTCATCCTCCTGGTCTTCTTCATCCAGAGCATCCTGACCATCCGCATCTCCCACATCCACATGACCCATTGTCGAGGCCTGTGTCGAGGCCAGCTCTCCCTCTTCGTCATCCCCTTCTACCTCTTCCATAGTTTTGTATCCTTCCCATGCAAAAAGAAATCGATCACGCAAAGCTCGCATCACTGCCGCTTGACTATGTGCATAAGCAGCTATACCCTCTGCATGCACGCTATCAACAGCTGGTGCTGTAGCTCTCTTCTCCCACCACTGTGCCTTCCATTCCAATGTTACCAGGGAACGACGCATTTCCTCACGGATAAGGAGTACTTCTTCTGACCAACGTTGCGTCCGTGCGTATGCCTTGCAGAATTCGACCCGGATACCTGGAAATGGGTTAGTATGAAGATATGGGTCAAACAAAAGCCACTTACCATCCCGCATACTTTCCTCATCAATCATTTCTCCAGTACCTCCCTGCATCCATATCCACGACGTCTTAGCATAACCGTTTCCTGCCCTGTCCCGGATCTCCTCTCGTGTAAGCTGGGCACTGTCAGCAGCAGCGGTAAGGTCCGCTTGCTCCCTCTGCTCCTCATCCTGCAATTCTTTCCTCTTCTTCTTACCTAGCACTTTCCTCGCACTCTTCCACGCCCTATCCGCTTCATTTGATAAGCATCGCACATCAGAATCCTTCAGTCGGTTCCACTTGACAGCCTTCGAATCACCATTATGAGCACAGAGAACAGCAGCCCAAGCTGCCTGATACCGACGTTTGTGTGCTTCAGTCTTGGCATCGTTTCTTGCTATCATCGCTCGTGAACGTGTAAGCATAGCCTGATGACGAACATTGGAGTCCCGGTATGTCACGAGTCTTGAATGAATGTGTAAGTGGTTGCGCAAATGTTCCAAAGCTCGTCGCATCTGAGCATCACGCATCTTGAGTTCAAGGTCGAGAAGTCCGGCTCGGCAACCAGACTCACGTTGTTCAGCAGTAAGAGCAGAAGGGAGCACGAGAGGGATGTTTTCGGGGTTCTCGTCAATCGTTGTAGTTTGCTGTCCATCGGCAGTGTTTCTTTGTGATAAAATCTGCAAGGCAGCGGGGGTATACATAGCTTGAATTGCCCTAAACCGACCAATCGCTCGGCTGAGCCGTGTACGTCGCTCCAGTATCATGGTTAATTCCTTAGTGCTGGGGTTTTTGTGAGACTTCACGTCTTGGTCTAATCTGCGTCTGGAAAATCGAAATATATTAGCTTTAACCACGTAAGAGAACGTAGTGACACACTGTTGCTCTTCAAGCTCCAAGCCATGCGCTATAAAGGCACTCGGACTGATACGATGAATGGACTGAACACCGCTCCTTTCCTCTTCTTGCTCTTGTTCCGCCAAAGTCAACCGTACCTCGTTCTCCGTCATACCTGAGGTTTACAAATGACTAACAAATAATAAATTTAGAAACAAAGACGCACCCAAGTATTTCAATTCAAATGGATTGACATCCGAAGATTTGTTCTCCCAATCTTTCACTTTATGAATCCATGCCTCCGCGTTGTCCTTCTGTTGTTCCTTAAACTCATCAAAAGACCGTTGCTGGGAATTTCGTTCCGACAGCGCATTGTGGAGGCGTTTTAGGAGAAGTTTCCCTAATACCATGGTTAATATTTGTCAATCAATAGAAGGTAATGGTACATACCGAGTCTGACTGTCTTTCTCCAATTCCAGTGGTGCCAGTGATCATCCAATGTATCATGACATGTGCCCGGACCCATTTCCCTAGTACTAGTTGCAACTGGCCCAATATTAGCCCAAGGTTGTTCTATACCTTCTCCGTCAGTACATCCTATGCCATGAGTATAGTTGAGGGAGAAATTGAGCTGGCATTTCAAGTTATGCCCATGTATGTGCAACTTGGGGATGACAAAATCCATCGTACGCTCTTGAGTATCCACTCGAACAAGATCTGGCATGCTTTGCATCCATGTAGGAAGGTTCTTGTGCCATTGGCAAACGATATCATATGAGTTGACAAGGGGTAGACGAGGGTGAATGTGATGGAGAATTGAACCATACACGTAATCCATGTTTGCGTAACTAAACCAAACGATCAGAAAGACATGTGAAGTAAAATGACGTTTTCAACATACCATTCCCCCTTCTGTAAATCAACGGCCCCTGTCTTTTGTACCAGTTCGTGCCTTGCACAGACACCAATAGCAGCGCCTGTTGCACCATATCCTCTAGAGTATCTGGTATTTGCATAATCCAGGGCTGCCAAACCGCTGCAAGTGCTCATCTACCAAGCATTGAGCAAGCCTGCTATATGCACACCCACTCACCTCATTCTGATTTGTAACTGTCTTTAGAAACTCCCTGAAACTCATATCCTCAACAAAATAACTCCATCCAGTCCCCAAACCTGGATCCTTGCTCTCGTTGGATACCAACCGACGCTTCAACCAAAAACAAGCATCAATCGCAATGAACTTGTTATACAAGAATCTCGGGCACATAGTCAGTGATCCCGAATGTAGTCCACATAATTTTTAGCTTACCTATCTTGTGTACACCCCTCCCAATTGTCTGGAAGATTAACACCAGGACGAGGACACGCTATGCATTCCATAGCGCACTCTCCCGGCTTCGTCTCTTCCACTGGTCTGCCGTCGGGGTCATTTCCTCGTCCGCTACGTTTGAGCAAAAGCAGGTGTCGGTATTGAAGTGTCATTCGTGCAAAGACTCTGTACCGATCCTTTTGAACTCGTCAGCACCAACAGCATGACCTTTGAGCAGTGGTGTACTCACCTTTTGGTACGTGGTACCTCCATTATTTGTCATCTTTTCCAGTCCACCCATAAAATTGTACACATTCACCTTCCCTTGAAGGGTCATTTTGTGAAATAAATCCAAGACTTTGAACGTTGCACAGGTTTGCGGATCATCCTGAGTGGCGGGAAACCAACGATGTCGCAAGCACTGCTGCCTGAATGACACCCCTTGCCAGCCACCACAGTCACAATAATTAACACAAACAGGATGTATCCCGTTAGTATGAATGACGAGGAAGCTGACATTTCCTCTACGAGGTATGCAACATTCCACACCATGAGCATGGCCAAGCTGAACGACGACACCGAGTTCCTTCAGAAAAATTTGATCAAAACTCTTTCCATTCCACTTCTATCATAGTAAGGTAAATATATGCTCTCCTTTGGCATCGTAAAATTGGTTAACTAACCTTGACAATGTGAAGAGGATGATCTAAGTGCGCATCAACACAGCACTCCTGACACAGCAACTCTGGAGACAAGCAATCTGTACACTGATAAAGAGGTTTGTGGTTTTCCTCTGTTCGGCAACACCGGGGACATGTAGCATCGAAATAATCACCGCGACCTTCTCCACGCAGCATCTCTGCCAGATATTCGTTTCGGAGTACTCTCCACAGTAACATTGGAGCATCCTAAAACGAACAGTCAAACCGTGCCAAAAAAGCCACAATGCAGCCCGACGACTCACTGAAGACAGATAGCGACGTCTGACCACCACAACCTTGGTCTCTGCCTCGTCGGTGTCTTCATCACCGCCTTTCACCCCACTGCCATCGTCCAACGTATAAAACCCCACCAGAGGCAAGAGTACTTTTTGACAAGTACATATTAGTGGTCCAGGGCACTTTTTGATAAGTAGACAGCCAAGAAGCAGAGGCCATTTCTGGGCTCCAGAGTAACCAAATATGGAAGGTACCCCCCCAGAAAGCTCCAGAAATAGGTGGGGGACATTGAGTAATTACCTTTTAAAGTAAAAATGCGTCACAAGCTGTAACACATTTGTCATAAGGCAGCTTTTTGAAAAGTAAGTGGATAAAGATGGTAAATATGTGCATATACATTGTATAGGGGCGGGCAATATGCTAAATGGTGGCGGGTTATGGCGGAATTTTTTCCCACGCCTTCCAAAGCAATAAAAATGAAAAAAAGGTTGAAATAGACGAAATTTATATTAAAGATAGTATGTTTATAAATAGAGAGGATATATATAAAGGCAAGTAGGGGCGGGCTATTTTCCCACGCTTTTTCAGAATGTTGGAAACGGAAAAATCACCAAAAATAGATGGAATTTATATCAAAATTAGTAATTTTATAAATGGAGATAGTAGGATGGGTGTACATAAGGGCAGATTGGGGCAGGCTATTTTCCCATGCTTGTTCAGACCTTAAAAATGGAAAAATAGACGAAATTTATATTGAAAATAGGTTGGGGGCTATTTTCCCATGCTTTTTCAGACCACCAACAATGGAAAAATCACCAAAAATAGATGAAATTTATATTAAAAATGGTAATTTTATAAATGGAGAGAGTAGGATAGGGTGTACATAAGGGCGGGTTGGGACAGGCTATTTTCCCACGCTTTTTCGGATCATCAGAAATGGAAAAATCACCAAAAATAGACGAAATTTATATTAAAAATACTAGTTTTATAAATGGAAAGAGTAGGACAGAGTGTACATAAGGGCGGGTTGGGACAGGCTATTTTCCCACGCTTTTTCGGACCATCAAAAATGGAAAATCACTGAAAAGAGATGAGATTTACACTAAAAATAGTAATTTAATGAATGCAGAGAATAGGATAGGGTGTACATAAGGGCAGGTGGGTGCAAGCTGTTTTCCCACGCTTTTTTGGACCACCAAAAATGGAAAAATTACTGAAAATATCACCAAAATATGGTGGTTTTTTATTGACAGAAAAAACGGGTCTGGATGTACTATGTTCCCACACTTTTGCAGAGTGCCAGAAGGAAAAATGGTGGAAATGCTAAAAACTGATACAAAAATGCTAGAAACAAAGAAATAGGGGTAAAATGCAATGAAAAGCATGAAATCAGAGTTTGTCCAATAGGGGTTACAATTTTCCCACGCTTTCTAAGACTTCTGGCAGATAGCGCACTCACAAGAGAGATCAACTGTACCTTCCAATTATGGATGGGCACTGTGGCTGAAGAGTAAAATGCAAAATAAATTTTCGGAGCCGGTGGTTATATTTTTTATTTTGAGTGGATAGGAGTACTTTTGAGTGAAGATCTTGGATTTGAAGTTGGATGTTTAATCTCTTGAGTGCTTCTTGACCTATTGCAGAAATACTCATGCGAAAGCACAAAATATCCTCACCGTGGGTAATAAGCCCACCTTAAAATATGTTTAGTAGAGGTACAAATGTGTTGATAGGAGTATTCCTTGGTGGGAAATCACCAGAGTTTGAATATATAGATTGTTGAAGCATTCAGATAATAATGTAAGTGTCACGAACTACCTATTTTCTGCTATTCATTTCACATACTCACTTATATCACCTCATTGTAGCTTACCGATCGTTTGGTCTTTTACCTTGCCACAACCTTTCCTCAAACTCGTGCCCCCTTTACTTCCACTAATCACCTTGTGTCTTAGTAGCATACTCCGTTCACCTCATCCTATCGTCATGTATGAACTCATTACTCCTTAGTCTGATGTCATTAGACAGTAGACCTCGTAGTACTTAAGGCTCCCCTGTAAACCCCTAGTCCTCAGCTTGATCTCTTGTCAACTTTGGACTAGGCAAGTAACTGTAGTCGTCTCTCTGTTTCTAATCTAACTTGTCAACTTTGGACTAGATCTCTGTATTTTCTACTCCTCGACAAGTAAACTAGTGTCAACTCTTTGCGACATTAGATCAAGCTCTCCAACCGGTGTACCGACGATCTCCGCACATAGATCGTCCCTACCACAAACAAGACGTCCTTCTCAGCAGACTACACTGACTGCGAGGAATATCCGCACGGTTTCGACGTACTCCAGGGTTGAGCCGTTTACCTTGAAGACAACGTCTTCTACAACTGTGATTCTACTCCTTGCCCGCACGCTTTATACTCCATCCGAACTCCGTCTACATACCAGTATCGAGGAACTACTTACCGTGTTAACCCCGTCCGAGGTCTACCGTTTACTCGCCCCGAAACTCCAGAGGAAGAACACCCTCTGCCATTTGAACCGAACTTACCGACATCTTTGCCCCCACCGTTATCTCTTGTACTCCCCCTGCCAGAAACTCCGTCGTCAGTATCGTCTGCTCACACCGCCCAGGAATCCCCGTCTTCTGTAGAAGTTGAAGATTCCGCTCAAACGCCCCAAGCCACAGAAACATCTGTGCCACCTGCAGCCCCGGTTTCACGACCGCTGCCGCCACCGCCACCATCTGTTGACCCAACCTCGTATTCTGCGCCGCCGCCTTCTCCGCCTGCGCCGGGCTCTCCCATCGTAACTGACGAAGATATGGAAGCCATAAACAACCTCATCCAACAACTGGCAGAACAACAACTGCAGACTCAGCGAAAGTTAGACTCCTTTATCGAGAACACAAACAATCCAAAACCCAGAAAATCTAGCACCAGCAAGCCAGAACCGTTCGAAGGGAAATCCGATGATGTCAGGAGATTCCTTTCTATGTTCAAAATCTGGGGAGCACAACAGAAAGATCTTACCGATGACCCAAGCCGAATTCTCTCGGCTCTCTCCTTTATGCATGGAAACGCAGCCGACTGGGCGGCACACTATGCCAATCTGGCCAACAATTCGAGTATAGCAGGATCGGAGACCAAGTTCCCGTTTGATAGCAAATGGGAAGAATTCGAAAAGCAGTTTAAAACTCGCTTCGGGTCTGCAGATGAAGAGGCAGAAGCTAGGCAGAAGATCAAGGGAATGAAACAAGGGAAGCTCTCGGTAGCGCACTATGCGCAGCAGTTCCAAGATATAGGAGGGAGGACCGGGTTCTCCGATACCGACTTGATGGAACGGTTCTGTAATGGACTGAACAGCAATATTCGCGTCCACATGATCTCCATCGAACTAGGACAGGGAAAAACCACCAGTCTTGACCAGGCCATCCGACGAGCCTGCACCATCGATCTAGCCCTCCATAACCCCACCTACACGACCACCGGAAATTTTAAATCCTCCGACCCAAATGCCATGGATATTGACGCCACCCGGACCGGAGGTAACGGCAAAACCCGAGAAGACTTCCTTCAGAAGATGAGGGGGCGCTGCTTCGGATGCGGATCCGAGGAGCATATCAAGACCAACTGCAGCTGGAAGAATGAGAAATGCAGGTACTGCGGAAGGATGGGTCACGTAGAGCGTGTCTGCCAGGACAAGTACTTGGGAATGGAAAAAGGAAGAGGAAACAAGGTGCGACGAGGAGGAGGAGGAAGAGGACAACAAGTAGCGGCCTCATCTACCTTCTCCCTCTTCGAAGACGGACCATCCACCCCGTCTCCGCAGCCGAAACCCACCGCTTCCGTTCCAGCTGATGTAACCAAAGAAATTCAGACCCTCCGAGATGCCATGGCCCAACAGAACAAGATCCTGGCCACCCTGCTCGAGAAACAAGAGGATTCTTGAAGAGACGTCGAACGAAAGCTGTGCGCCCGACGTCTTCCACGAACGATTTTAATACCCCCGCTTATTCTTCCTTGTACGATCACCTACCCGCATGTAACGTCTCTACCGTATTTACCATTGAAAAAGACTCGCATTTTCGCATCCCCATAACAATACAAGGAAGAAAGCAGGATAAAGTTCAAACCGCAGCCATGATAGATAGCGGAGCCACAGGACTCTTCATGAAAGAAAAATTTGCCACCGAGAACTCCTTTCCCCTCTTACCGCTCAAACGACCAATCAAGGTCAGAAATATTGACGGGACCGAGAACCAAGCCGGACAAATCCGAAGTTTCGCTAAAGTAAAACTCATAATAGACGGAGTAAGCGAATGGACGGAATTTCTGATTACGGACATAGGGAAGGAAGAAGTAATCTTGGGACTCCCATGGTTGGAGAAACATAACCCAACCATAAACTGGAGATTGAGAGAAATGCGGATGGAAGAAGAAGCCGATGTAAGCGGGACTGAACCCGAAGAAGAAAAGGAGGTTCCGATACGATTTTATGAGCAGCAAACCATGTTAACTGAGTGAAGGTTGAGCGACCCTCACCTTAGGGTATGTTCGTTGTATGGTGCGATATGATGATGTATTTTTCTTTGAATTGTTCTCTTTTCTTGTTTAGGAGAGATCTGTTGTTTGAAAACCATAACGCATCGTCGACATAGATTATCGCGATGATGATAGATGACTTTTCTATAAAATAATATACACCGCCATCGGATTCGAGTTTGGTAAATCCTAGTGACTTCATGTAATTAGAACATTCAGTCCACCATTCTCGAGATGCTTGTTTTAATCCGTAAATGGCTTTGTGTAACCTCCAAACTTTGCTCTTGTCTTTTGCAAACATTTTTGGTGCCTGCATATATATGTCTTCTTTTAGCGTGCCATATAAAAAAGCGCTTTTGACGTCAAGTGCGAGAATATCCCAATTCTCTATGGCTGCAAGTGCTAATAAGAGACGGACTGTTTCGAAGCGCACTACTGGACTGAAAATATTATTGTAGTCCAGACCTTCAACTTGAGAGAATCCTTTTGCTACGATTCTAGCTCGTTTTTTGCCCGTGGATTTAATATTATAAACCCATCTATGACGGACAGCTTTTCTTCCAGGTGGTAAATTAACTTCTTCATACATGTTATGATGTAGAAGTTGATCATGTTCATATTTCATTGCTTCTATCCATTCCTTTTTGATTTGTTCTGGAGCATCATCGAAGTTTCTTTCGGAGATCCATGTGTGAACAAAATCATTATCGTCCCATCGTTTTGGATTATTCATGTGTTTGAGATGGTCATCTCTATCTTTATTAGCGATGAGGGCGATTGGTAGGAAGGCTGCTGCTGCGATTAAAATTCTTTGTAAGCCAACTCCCCCTTCTTGAGTATATCGGTGTAATTTTGATTCATCGAAATGTTCGAGAATGGTTTTGTCGTGAACAAATGCCAGAGAAGCTGTTTCTTCTTCAGCTTGGCTTTGTTCCGGTGGTTCCATACTTTGGTCATTTTGCGGTTGATCAGGAATATCGAAGATACCAGCCGGTAAAGGAGGATTTCCTTCTGTATACTGATGTGGAGGTAAATTCGATTCAAGATCTCTACGTTGTTCCTCTTGTTCATAGGCCAGTGAAGGTTGATTCCTTCCATGTCCCCAATCTTGCCTTGGTTCATACTGAAAAGGATGACGAAGTGCATGAGGCAAACGTCTTTCAGGATGTACTGAAGCAGGTGATTGATTAGGTTCATTTAATTTAGGTCTATTGTATGGAACTTTTGTAGCGCGTGGAAGTCTTCCAGACCATTGGAAATCGGGATCTTTTAACTTCCATGACGTATTAGTATGTCGCGGAGGATTTATTCTTCGGCTTTCTTGCCATTTTGAAGTCCACGTCGCCGGTTCGAAGGACATCCTTGGATTGCTAAAGTATAATGGTGGTCCGATTGGAAATGGCGCAGGTTGATCGTCTGGATCATGTGGATTCAAAGGCTGATAATCGTCAGGTAAATCTGATGCAGCGGATGGTGTAGCAGGTTCTGGAGTTTCTCTTGGAGTCCTTTGTCGTCTGATAGGCATATCAGGTAAAGGAGAGAATACTCTAGGAGTAGGGGCACGAGGTGAAGGCAGTCCCCTAAGTCGTTCTATAATGGAAGATGAAGTAGTAGCTGGTGTTCCAGGTGATGAATGTCTAGTTCCTGATGGTCCTGCAATTGGAGTATGATCTCGATATTCACCAGGCATATACGGTGGGTAATCCGGATCAATGACCGGTTGGTTATTAATATCGGTATCATCAAAGAGATCGTATTCGTATGGATCATAATCTTCAGATAACTGATCAGAATACTCTAGATCATCATTTTGATAATCGCTATTCTCTTTGTCTAATTGATCTCCAGGGCCTAAAGTAGGCGATCTAGAATTCCAACGTGGAGTTCTAGGTGGTTCATCAGAAGGGCTAGGTTCCCTATAACTAGATGGATCATGTGATCCTCCTCCCCCATAATCATGATGATCATCGTCATCATGAGGGTCATGTGGTCCATGTGGAGGTTCATCAAAGTGAACGTGTCTCGTTCTGGAGCGTGTTCTGCTCGCAACTGGTTCGGATAGATCGAACCCTGTTCCTGGATCAGGAGGGATAATTTGTGATGCTACTTCTTCGCGTCTTGAAGGATTTAAGACAGTTTGGTAAGGATTTGTTGAGTCTACGATTTGACCTTGTAATCGTGGAAAGACATGTTCAATGAATAAAGCTTGGTCTGATCGGAAAAGTTTATTTTCCTTAGTCATAAACAGCCATGCTTTTGAATCATTGACGTAACCAATGAACGTCATTGCTTCCGATTTTGGTGATGCTTTGTTTTTCCTTATTTCGTGAGGAATCCAAACATAAGCTAAACACCCCCAGGTCCGTAAATAACGATAGTCTGGTGTTTTATTTGGTCGGAATAGTTCACGTGGTGTTTTAAATTTTAATCTAGCAATAGGTGTACGAGCCATTAAATGAGCAGCAGTGGTCACAGTGAATTCCCACCAGGAAGGTGGTGCTCCAGCGTGGTGACGCATTGTTTCAGACTTTTCATTTAAAGTTCTGATTGCTCGTTCGGCTCTGCCGTTTTGCTGATGTATATAAGGAGCAGAAGTTTGTCTTTTTATTCCTTTCTTTTCTAGATATTCTAGAAATCTTTTAGATGAGAGTTCTCCCCCTAAATCGAAACGTACGGCTAAAATTGTTTCGCCGGTTTGGTTTTCGATGAATGTAACAAAGTTTATAAACTTGTCACAAGCCTCGTCTTTTGTTTTTAACAATATGACGAAAGGGTGAGATGAATGATCATCTAATAAGACTAGAGCATAATTATAATGATGATACGATTTTACAGGATAAGACTTTAAGTCTCCATGTAAGAGTTCAAGTATCTTCGAAGCCCTTTTTTCCGATAAAGGATGAGGTTTTTGTGCCATTTTACCCAGAGCACATCCTCGACAAATTTCAGGTTTCTTTGGTACTGTAAAGTTACCAATACCTGTTCCTTTTAGATGTCTAATCACTTCAGGCGATGCATGTGCAAGCCTGTTGTGCCACACATAGTAATCTTGTTTGGACAACGATATATTTAAAGCTTTAGCTGGATCAATTATACTTGATTCCAACCAATACATCGTGTCTCCCTGGTGCATAGGAGTTTGTTACTATGTCGGTCATGAAACTGGATTAATCCCAAGGTGCCAACAACGTCGGCTCCATCTTGGAGTAAAACACCTTGAGATAATAAGCGGTAAGTTGCATCTGGTGCATAATAGACCGGATGCAGCTTGAGATTTTCTGTGACCCCTTCTTCATTCGTGTGTTGAATGAAGACGGTACCTATACCGGTAACTCGTGCTGTGGAATTTTTATCAGCCGTTAATAAGGTAATTGGAGTATCTAGATCTTTATAGGCAGCGAAGTCGGACATTTCAAAAGTATAATGTCCAGAAGCTCCTGAGTCTAGTATCCAAAAAGCACCTTTCGGTCTAATAAAATCGCAGATATCATTAAAAATTGGAGAAGGATTATGTTCGGTATGCATGCAGATAACTTTATCAAAACGATATATATTGAAACCAGGCACAATAGGGTTAGTCTGTGAAATAGACTGTTGCCGCGATACAAGAGCAGTGCAAGTTAAATAAGAAAGTTTATTATTACTACTATTCTCATCTCCGATCTTACCTTTGTCGGTTTTGATGAGATCTGTAGTAGAAACGATCTTATGCTCTTGTGAGTATTGGTCTGATTCTAAGTTATTTACATACCAGTCAATTTCTTCCAATTCGTATGAGTCTTCCACGGGTCCGAGTAGATGATCGAGGCCATCTTCTACTTCAGCATATTCGTCCCAAGATTCAGGAACCCTCTTTGGTCTAAAGAGGCGTTTTTGTTCCGACGGTCCGGTAGGACGACAAGAGCCAGAAAGAGATTCTTGGGCAATCCGTTCCTCATTTTCTTGGAACTTTTCCCAAGTGCCTTCACCGTTGATCTTGTCAACTGTGAGAGCCCAGAGTTTGTTAGTCTTATCAAAAGACTCTTGCCTTTCGGCAGCTCTGGCTTTCTGAGCGTTTCTCTTGAAAGTCTTTCGTTTCGTTTCATTTTGCTTGGTTTTTTCTCCAAGCTTTGTAAACGTGTCGTCATCGCTGTAGTGGTGTTCAGGCAGTGTTTCCACCGCATCGGCGTAAGATTTTGGAACATCTGATTTAGTAGAAGAGCACTCGCTGAGTGCTTGCTCGATCTCCTCGTTTATTTCCTCGACAGCAGCTGTGACAGCAGGATCAACCTTGTAAGAAGGTTGCTGCCAGTTGAACGGAACCCATTCCCGTTTATGATCGATTGGAGTAAATTTAGGTGGCTCCACTGCCGAGCCATCCTCGTTGGTAGGGAAGAATTCTCCCGGCATGATAGGAGGAGTAGGGACGGGTTGACATTTCCTAGCAGCCATGTAGGCGCAATGGAAATAGTCAGAGTATGGTTGCCTAATCCAGTAGGCAAAACGGTCACAAAAAAGACCGTCGTCCCATCTCATACATTCCTTCTTGTCTGCGGTCATCGGCCCATAATAGACTCCGTTGTATTTTCCAACCCATTCTGGATCAGAACGGAAGGGCTCGTCATCCCACTCATCGTGCGTATAGCCGGTAGAAGGTGGTGATGGCGTGAACCATGCAGATGCCGGTACTTGAGGTCCCCAAGTTTGTGGATCCTCGAAGTTTGGTTTAATTTCTCCCTTTTCAACTAAGTCCGCGATTTTCGCGTGCTCCAAATCAATCATGTAATCTTCGAAGCTAGTATTTAAGCCTTCGAAGACGGCTTCCACGTAATTCCAGAATTCGTCAGTGCAGCGCATTTCCTCGATTTGCTCTTTAGAGTAGTGTTTGATTTTCCAGTATGCCTTCCAGAGGTGACTGGGATCAATGTGGTCGAGGTTGACAGTGAATGGTTCCCATTCTTGATAAGCGTTGATGGGATAGAATTCATATTCTGTTTCTTGTGCTGCGCGAAGAGATTCTGTCCTGAAGCGAACTGGTCCAACCCATTCTGAGATGTAATGGAGTTTGGTGGCTAGGTCGTTATATTGTTCAAGACCTTTCCATTCCCAGTTGTTTTCGATTGTTTTGGTGTCAACACCAAAAGCTCCAGGCCAAGAGTGTCTGGATCGTTCACAAGACTTTTTCCATTCCGGGACGTAGCTGTTGTCATGATCAATCATGTCATCAGCGTTGGAGACACAGTCTCCCCAGTCAGGTGCGGGCGTCTCGCAAAGAGGATAGCCCCAGGATTCATTAGTATCCTGGACTGGTTCGTCGTTTTCGGAATCTACAAGTTCACCAGTAATTGGTCGAAGAACTTGTGCGGAAGTCATGTGTGATCCAATCTCTTCTTCTGATTCGGATTCTGAGGAAGTTTCGGATGGAGTTTTGACAATAAGGTTGCCAAGATCTTCGTCGTCAGAGTCGACGTATTCGAGATCGGCATCGTCAAAGAATCCACTCCGTTCGGGTTCGGGTTTAGGTTTGGAACTTTCAGAGGGTTCGGATTGTTCAGGAATTTCTTCTAGAAATCCTGGTACAATCACCCTATCCTGTCCATTATCATTTCGAATGGCAGCTGTTAGTGCCATGTTTCGAAATTTCTCCACAAAGCTGCTTCGTTCTCTCTTCATTTGTCTCTGCTGTCTCAGCAGGAATGTGTTCCTGCGAATAAGAGCTTGGTTATACGCCATTTGCTCTTGAAGGTTTGAGACATACTTCTCGTCTTCTGTCATTCCAATATAGTCCTCTTCAGGGACTAGATGAAGACAGTCATCCTCCCAGATTCCATTTGGATACCTAATACAACAAGGCAACATGCCTTGATAAATTTCTGCATTGAAAATGAATGAATTATATTCAACATACTCTTCGTATGAGCCTAAGTGATGACGGTGAATCCATTCGCCAAAGCGATTTTGCCAATGAACCGTTTTAATACGGTATAATCCAGTGTATGGATCAAAGGCAGGGTGGATTTTGGGGTCATGATGAACCCAGTCAAAACAGGCGTCACGAGTATATTGAATATTTTGCCATTCATCCAAGTTACGTCCAAGGTAGTTGTATTCGGCAATACCATTGGGTGGTGTAACAGGATAAGCAGAATTTTGTGGTGTTTCCAAATCAGGAGATTCCGGCGGTGTAATGTAACAGCCAGAGAAATCAAGAGGAGGGGGTGAATCCGGAGGTGTCGGATTCGACGGACGAGATGAGTCGGTAAATGCCGATGATTGTGAGAGAGATCGCGCAATTTGGAGAATTGGATCGGGAATAGGATTAAGGCCTTGGTTAGCAAATTGTAACCGTACGGGAAGTGGATCAGGCTCACCATCGGTGTCCTGTACAGGGCTTGAAGCCCGCGATCCATCTTGAGACTTGTCGGTCCTGTCGTCAACGAGTTTGGACCAGTCTTCCCGTGCAACAAAGGCCATTCCTCTGAAAACGTCTGGAGCTTGGTTAGCTCCGTCTTGTTCCATACCTGCTACTGCTGCCTTATGCTGCTTCTTCTGATTCTTCTTCCCTTTTCCCTTGCCTTTTCCTTTTCCTTTACCTTTAGTCGGACCAGCCCCCTGTTGACCTTGGTATCCACCTTGTTTGAAGTTATTATTACCAGACCCGCTGGATCCCTTATTCTGGCCCTGACCAGAAGTGCCTTGAGGGGACTTGCCCTTAGAAGGCGACTTCTTCTGGTTGTTGAAGTTAGGGGGTTGACCAGAATAGGTATTGCCAAGTTTGCCTGAGATTTTAGCCATGTTGGCTTTAGGCTGGTCGACCTTAACTCTTTTAGGGTTAAGGGCCGTCCACTTGTCAATGATGAGGTTTTTGACCTCAGCGAGTTTCAGGGTCGATTGATCCTGTTTGGTAGTAATAATAGTCTTCATGGTTCCCCAGACGCCAGTCTCGGGAACACCCTTCAACAATTGGAAGACCTGCTGTACCTCTGTGAATTTCTGATCATAGAGGTCACATCTGTTAACGAGGTTTTCAAAGGCCTCGAACTGTGGAAGTGGGTCTTTCGTAATGTTGAGAGTAAAGTTGTGGAATTGGTCATAAAGGTTGACTTGTCCGGGTACGCGTTCCTTGCCAAAGTCGTCCTTAATCTTTTTCCAGAAAAGATAGGCTGTAACGGAAGTTTTGGCGGAAACGTTATTGTCACCAGTAAGGTTTGATGTGTTGGTAAAGAATTTCATCAAATTGAGATGAAGGTTTGTGGGAAGGCGAAGACCGATATCACCAATGACTGAGTCATCGGTGTCGTCCCAATCGTCCTGTTTTTCTTGATCTGGGAGATAGGTGATGTAATCACCGTTGGCGTCGATAATGGGATTTCCATTTTGCATGAAGATACGGATTGTCATCCGTTGTTGGTCAGAATCAAGAACAGGAAGAAGTTCAGGGGCGTTTTCGGCATCAGAAGGATTGAGTTCAGCGAGGTAATATTCGTTGGATAGGTAAGAAACTTATTCGTAAGTTAAAATCGTTCTCTGTTAGGAGAACAGATTACTAACCTGATAAAGGACGTTTGGCCTTTCCATTGATGTACCTAATTCTTTTGGTACTCTTGAGGTAGTTTTCAAACGCATTTTCCCATTCCTTAAAGTTGTTACTATTAAGAACTGGGACGAGCTTTTCGAGCGAAGATTTGTTTGAAGACATCTGGAAAGAGAGTGGGGAGTCAGTTTTGACTACCACTCACAAGCTATGGTCCATCCGAATAAGCTTCGATTATGGTCACATGTCGCACACCAGTTTTGTATGTGTATGAGCATGTGGGTTTACTATATGGTATGATATTTCCATCCATTTTTCCATCTCCTGTCGGGTCAATAACCCACCCGACCAGGCCAGTAGTTAGACAGATAAGGGCCCAATGCCTGTTGAAGGCTAGGCACACTATATCTATCTTGATGTATAGTATGTTGTCGATAGTATTGTAAACATTGGCATAAATCAACTATGTGTCAATTGAAGGACCTTCGTAAGGTTAGGGATGGCTCTTCACTTGGGAGTTTATATACAGTGTGCACAATCTTGAAGACAGATCTATCACAGGCGAAGCCGTCTTAAATGAATTATAAGAGACCTGCTCAGACCAACCCTTTTTGGATCGTCAGGCCTCAGATCAAGCAGATACCATTTATGTCATCATAGCTGATCTTTTATAATTCATCTCTAACTTCGTTTAATTAACTATCCTGTCTCTATATAGCAGGACCTGTGACTGGATGGGTGCACGATTTGGTCACTATGCGGCGATTAGCCATGATGATCCAAAAATCGCGGTTCATCCCGAACTGGGTAGGTAACGCCGTTACTACCGTCAGCGCATCACTTGTCATGTCAATCCAAGGCTGACCCTACCCGTTAGGCAGGTGACTCGTGAATTTTGCGTTAAAGCAACCCATCGTTACTCTATTGCATAGATCTATAAGTGTTGTGCAAGCGCACCACTAAGCCAGGGGTATAGGGATGCGGGATTGGTTACCCTGCTGCAGAGCCCGTGCTGGTACATAGCAATGTCTTGTAGCCAACTAGATCCGAAGATAGAGATAAAGGCTTTGCTCTAACTTAGAATACGTGAGGATATTTTGGGCAAACCAATCCTCCGAGGTAAAACCTCGTTGCATTCTAGAGTGCAACTATTATATAACTATAGACCCAAATGACCCTTATTCCTTACTACAAGATGTAGAAGGGACTTAGGACACATAGGGGAATACTATCTAACTACTGTTGTGCTTGGGAAGCGCCATTCTTGACCGTAATACTTGTAACAGGTGCGGGAGTGTCTCCGTTTATAAGCGGAGCTCTGCGCCACCTTGAAGGAACCGACATCGAAGTCGAGAATCCCCAAGCGTACGAGATCCAAAGGGATCAAATCAAGAAGCCCGAATGCAGCCCAGAGTGCATGTACTTCACTCTAGACCGCACAACCCCGGTATATTTTGGGGCTGCGTTTGAAAGAGAATGGAATAGGAGAAATACCATGACCATATAATAGCCTTCTCGCCCACAATACTCCAAATACAAGTGCTGGTGGTCTAGGTTGCGACAATCCCGCTTGGTAATCCAAGTACTCATCGTATCATGAGCACCCGGCACCGTCGATCGCGAAATGCTAGCGAGTGGAACCTTCTGGTCGATAGTCGTTTTGACGGACTACGAGTCCCCAGAGCGAGTTGGTGGAGGGAAGAGGGAATGATTGGTCCTCAATACATCCGCTCTCGTTGTAACAGGGGTGTCGATTCTTTCTGCCAGTAGATATGGAGAAAGAGGTTGTCGATGTAACACTTGAGGTGTCCCTGTTGTAGACTCGATAGGGGCGAAGGAACCAGCGACCGTTGTCGAAGCCATTCGGGGCCCATAACCTTATGAGCAGCAAACCATGTTAACTGAGTGAAGGTTGAGCGACCCTCACCTTAGGGTATGTTCGTTGTATGGTGCGATATGATGATATTGATGAGTTTTAGAACTCGAGTTATGGATGTGAGAATGAACTGGTTAGGTTCTGAGATAATTATTGAGACGCTATTCTACTACAGTATTTATACTCTACTAGACTAGCTACGTCATGTACATAGGGTGTAGGGTATGATGTCAGAATGACAGCATAGTGGAGCCTATGTGAATATATGATATCATAAATGATATCATGGTGGAGGCGTTGTGAAGTATCAGTCAGCAGACTGTATACTATGACATCGTCATACATGTGTATGTACTAAATATACTAAGTAGAACGTTCTAGTACTACGGTAATTAAGTACATGAGTCCTAGCTATTAATGCTATTGGACCGGAACGTATCCGTATAATATGAGTAATATCTACATATTTTACTAAGCTATTTCTATATACCGAGTCCTACGGAAATCGGAGTATTACGAATACTAATTGTCTAAGTGAGCGCTTGCGTAGGCGCTTATCTAATCTACTTGTCTAATCTATGATAAGATTGGCCATGCATATGAAGCTTCTAGAGCGTCACTTCAACACGATTCGCGGCTAACCGAAAACTTCGAAGGCACTGGAAGAGGGAAGGGATAATTGAAGATCTAACCGATGAAGTTTGGTGTTCTGCCGGGTTCACCTATTCCCAGCAAATCGCAGAAAAGGAACACCTTAAGAAAACGGAGAAAAGCTTCGAGGAGATGGTACCACCAGAGTACCGGGAGTATAAGAAGGTTTTCGCCGAAGAAAGTTCAGAGAGGCTTCCGGAACATCAGCCCTGGGACCATGCTATTGAACTAACGCCAGACGCTCCGGCTAGCATTCGTACCAAAGTATACCCCATGTCGATCAACGAACAGCAGGAATTAGAACGTTTCCTACAAGACAACCTTCAGAAAGGATACATCCAACCGTCTAAATCGCCAATCGCGTCACCAGTATTCTTTATAAAGAAGAAAGACGGCAAGCTACGATTCGTACAAGACTACTGAAAGCTTAACGAGTATACGATCCGAAACCGATACCCCCTACCCCTAGTTCAGGACATCATTGGACGGCTGCAGGACGCCCGTTACTTTACCAAGTTTGACGTAAGGTGGGGCTATAACAACATTCGAATCCGGAAAGGAGACGAGTGGAAGGCGGCCTTCTCCACTAATCGGGGACTTTTCGAACCTAATGTCATGTTCTTCGGGCTCACGAACTCTCCAGCCACGTTCCAGGCCCTCATGGATACCATCTTCGCAGACCTAATCTCGGAAGGGAAGGTAGCGGTATATCTGGACGACATCTTGATCTTCACTCGAGACCTAGAAGAACACAGGGAAATCGTGAAGGAAGTACTGCAGAGACTGAAAGAATATGACCTTTACCTCCGGCCGGAGAAATGTGAATTCGAGAAAGAGGAAATCGAGTACCTGGGAATGATCATTGGACACGGCCAAGTACGAATGGACTGAGCAAAGGTAAAAGCAGTGGAAGAATGGCCGATACCTAAATCAGTTCGCGAGGTACGAGGATTCCTAGGGTTTGCTAACTTCTATCGAAGATTTGTCCGAAGCTTTTCCGGCATTGCGCGACCCCTAAATGACTTGACCAAGAAAGGAATAGAGTTCCAATGGGGAAAACGACAACAACGAGCTTTCGAACTCCTCAAACGACGCTTTGTGGAAGAACCCGTTTTAGCCCTGTGGAAACCGGACCGACCAACCCGAGTAGAAGTCGATGCCTCTGGATATGCCACGGGCGGAGTCCTGTCACAGAAACTAGAAGACGATGAATGGCACCCGATCGCTTACCGGTCTTCTTCCATGGATGAAACTCAGCGCAACTACGAGATTCACGACCAAGAAATGCTAGCCATCATTGAAGCGCTGAAGGAATGGAGGCACTATCTCGAAGGACTACCCGAACCCTTTCTGATAATCACAGACCACGACAACCTGAAGTACTGGAGGACGGCCCAAGATTTGAGCAGAAGACAAGCCCGATGGGCTTTACGACTATCCAACTTCCATTTCCAATTAGTCCACCGGCCAGGGAAGAAGCACCTGATTGCAGACCTCCTATCCCGAATGCCTCATCATCAAACCACCGACCAAGAGGACAATCTGAAACAAACGGTGCTATCTCCCGAACACTTTGCCCAGATAGCCGCGATCGGTCTAGAGAACCCTCTAGAAGAGCGAATCAGAGTGGAAACTATGAGAGATGCGGAAGTAGTCGAAGGAATACAGCGGCTGAGAAGCGGAGGGCTAAAGAGATTAGCAGACAGAGTGGCCGAATGGGAAGAAGACGATGGACTCATATACCGAAGAGGGAAGGTGTACGTTCCACCCCGAAAGGAGTTACGAAAAGAGGTATTGAAGCAATGCCACGACGACAGAGGAGCTGGACACGGAGGGGTACACGCCACTTATGACTTGGTGAGTTCCCATTATTGGTGGCCCACTATGAGATCCTTTGTCGAAAAATACGTATCGGGATGTGAGGTTTGCGCCCGAAAAAGACTTCTCCAACACCCCCGAACGGCGCTCCAACCCCTGGAAGTGCCCAAAGGCCCTTGGGAAAAAGTGGGAGTAGACTTTATCACACAACTTCCAGATTCCAACGGATTCGACGCCATCCTTGTGTGTGTAGATCACTACGGCAAACAGATACACGCCATACCGTGCACCACGAACATTACGGCCGAAGAAACGGCGGATCTGTACTACAGAGACATCTTCCGATTACACGGACTCCCCCTAGAATTCGTATCGGACAGAGGCCCCCAATTCGCAGCTGAACTCATGAGGCTACTGCTTAAACGCCTGGGCATCCAATCCTCCCTAACGTCGGGATACCATCCCCAAGCAAACGGACAAACAGAGAGGGCAAACCAAGAGGTGGAAAAGTACCTTCGCATCTTTGTGGGAAGGAGACAAGATGACTGGGCAGAACACTTACCCATGGCGGAATTCGTCCTCAACTCGCGTACCCACTCGGCTCTCGGACTTTCACCCTTCGAAGTGGAATACGGATATTTGCCACATTTCAACATACCCATAGGAAGAAGGACCCATAACCAAAGCGTCGAAGATCGGCTGACAATACTGAGAGAAGTACGAAAAGATGCTGGAGCGGCGCTTCACCTAGCCAAAAGAGAAATGACGGAAAGGTCGGAAGGGAAGTTACCGAAATATGGAATCGGTGATTGGGTATGGCTGAGCGGGGAAGACATAGATTTGAAGCTGTCAAGTGAAAAATTAGGAGACCGACAACTAGGCCCGTTCAAAATAGTGCAGAAAATCGGTCGAGTTAACTACCGCTTAGACCTTCCCCTCTCCCTCTCCCGAATCCACCCGGTATTCCACGCCAGCAAGCTTTACCCTTGGAGAGGAAACGAAGTCAATGGTGAACTACCGAAAGAACCCATGCCCATTGAACTCGAAGGAGAGGACGAACCAGAATTTGAAGTAGAATCGATACTGGACAGCCGAGTCCGATGGAGGAGACTCGAATATTTGGTCAAATGGAAAGGAGAAGGAGACGCTAATAATTCCTGGGAACCCTTCACGAACCTAACTCACTGCAAAAGATTAATCACCAAATTCCACAAAACTCACCCAGATGCACCTTCCCGACCTTAATCATCGCGGACGATGAATATTAGGAGGGGGGTAATGTCACGAACTACCTATTTTCCGCTATTCATTTCACATACTCACTTATATCACCTCATTGTAGCTTACCGATCGTTTGGTCTTTTACCTTGCCACAACCTTTCCTCAAACTCGTGCCCCCTTTACTTCCACTAATCACCTTGTGTCTTAGTAGCATACTCCGTTCACCTCATCCTATCGTCATGTATGAACTCATTACTCCTTAGTCTGATGTCATTAGACAGTAGACCTCGTAGTACTTAAGGCTCCCCTGTAAACCCCTAGTCCTCAGCTTGATCTCTTGTCAACTTTGGACTAGGCAAGTAACTGTAGTCGTCTCTCTGTTTCTAATCTAACTTGTCAACTTTGGACTAGATCTCTGTATTTTCTACTCCTCGACAAGTAAACTAGTGTCGACTCTTTGCGACAGTAAGAGTAGATCTCTGTGAGCATTTTGGTAATGAATTCCATATGAGCCATTTTAGGATGTATATCAGGAAGTTGCTATCAATTTTGGATTGACATTGGTGATTCATTGCAAGGAATATACATGTGCTGTCCTAATATCAGATTGTCATTGGACATTACTGAAATTCCTATTGTGTGAGAGAAGATAGTAGACTGAATACAAGTTACTATGTGACAAAGTCTTGAGTCTTGTATGCATGATAAGATTATTGGATGGACCTTGTATCTATAGACAATAAAAGCAACAAGGATTGTGAGTTCTGGTATATTTATACTGGTAGCTGTATGGAATATTCTCCATGTGTAACAACATACATGGTTTCATATCTCAGCTTACAGGTTATTTCACAAAAGCATAAGTTCTTCATTTATAGTCTAGAAAACATCACAAGAAAGACTGGTTTCATTATCATAGAAGATAGAATAACTAATTGTTGCAAGTGAAATGGATTACAGAATACTTTGGGCTGTCCAGTATTCGATTAGAACTCTTATGACACTGATATCCCTTAAGAATCAATAATATTCAAACTCTGTTGGTATATTACAGTATCCCACCAAGGAATACTTATACTAAGCACACTTTGAGGTTGACATCTCATCTGGTGAACAATGAGAATTTCAGTACTGTCCAATGACAATCTGATATTAGGACAGCACATGTATATTCCTTGCAATGAATCACCAATGTCAATCCAAAATTGATAGCAACTTCCTGATATACATCCTAAAATGGCTCATATGGAATTCATTACCAAAATGCTCACAGAGATCTACTCTTACATTATTATCTGAATGCTTCAACAATCTATATATTCAAACTCTGGTGATTTCCCACCAAGGAATACTCCTATCAACACATTTGTACCTCTACTAAACATATTTTAAGGTGGGCTTATTACCCACGGTGAGGATATTTTGTGCTTTCGCATGAGTATTTCTGCAATAGGTCAAGAAGCACTCAAGAGATTAAACATCCAACTTCAAATCCAAGATCTTCACTCAAAAGTACTCCTATCCACTCAAAATAAAAAATATAACCACCGGCTCCGAAAATTTATTTTGCATTTTACTCTTCAGCCACAGTGCCTATCCATAATTGGAAGGTACAGTTGATCTCTCTTGTGAGTGCGCTATCTGCCAGAAGTCTTAGAAAGCATGGGAAAATTGTAACCCCTATTGGACAAACTCTGATTTCATGCTTTTCATTGCATTTTACCCCTATTTCTTTGTTTCTAGCATTTTTGTATCAGTTTTTAGCATTTCCACCATTTTTCCTTCTGGCACTCTGCAAAAGTGTGGGAACATAGTACATCCAGACCTGTTTTTTCTGTCAATAAAAAACCACCATATTTTGGTGATATTTTCAGTAATTTTTCCATTTTTGGTGGTCCAAAAAAGCGTGGGAAAACAGCTCGCACCCACCTGCCCTTATGTACACCCTATCCTATTCTCTGCATTCATTAAATTACTATTTTTAGTGTAAATCTCATCTCTTTTCAGTGATTTTCCATTTTTGATGGTCCGAAAAAGCGTGGGAAAATAGCCTGTCCCAACCCGCCCTTATGTACACTCTGTCCTACTCTTTCCATTTATAAAATTAGTATTTTTAATATAAATTTCGTCTATTTTTGGTGATTTTTCCATTTTTGATGATCCGAAAAAGCGTGGGAAAATAGCCTGTCCTAACCCGCCCTTATGTACACCCTATCCTACTCTCTCCATTTATAAAATTACCATTTTTAATATAAATTTCATCTATTTTTGGTGATTTTTCCATTGTTGGTGGTCCGAAAAAGCGTGGGAAAATAGCCCGCCCCCCACTTGCCCTTATGTACACACTATTCTCCTCTCTCCATTTTTAAACCTACTATTTTTAGTAAAGATATCACCATGTTTCAGCTTTTTTTCATTTTGATTGCTCCGCAAAGCATGGGAAAAAGTTCCGCCATAACCCGCCACCATTTAGCACACTGCCCGCCCCTTTATAAACATATATGCACAATTTAGCATCTTTATCCACTTACTTTTCAAATAGCTGCCTTATGACAAATGTGTTACAGCTTGTGACACATTTTTACTTTACAAGGCCATTACTTAATGTCTCCCACCTAGCCTAGCCTATTTCCGGAGCTTTATAGGGGATACCTTCCATATTTGGTTACTCTTGAGCCAGAAATGGCCTCCGCTTGTTTAACTTGTACTTGTCAAAAAGTGCTATAGTAGACTAACAGTACTTTTTAAAATTTTCTTACCATATCAGCTGAAAACCCTTCCCACACAAATCCTCCATTCTCGAAGCCAAATGCTTCGGGTGCATGTGTTTCCCGAAGACGCTGCGCTAGTTCTCGTTGCCGTTTCTTCTGAGGGGAGAGCAAATCGAAATTTATCTGAGTTGTACTGACACGTCGCATATCTGTGGACAGGGTACCAGCTGAAATGATTCCCTGTGTGACTGTGAATAAGTCTTCTCGGCTGACGTGAAACTGTTCCGAGAACTCTTCCTGTTGGGAATGGATTCGTTTGCGTTTTGGAGCCATGACAGAAAGACCACCGATCTGGAGAAGTGTAGGAATATTTACAAGTGAGTGCTACTATTGCTTTCTGCTCTACATCTTCCGAATTTGAAAAACTCCATTTATCGCCACCTGCTCAGTCTTTCCGCTTCAGTCTTTCCGCTTCCTGTTTAAGAGCAATATTTTTAACTAAAATTCGCGATAAATATCAGTTATTCTGTGGCACTACCATTCATTCACTCACCAAACGCACAGCTAATATCATAGACAGGTTGCAAAGTTAAAGTTCTTGGTATGCCGGACCAATAGTGATCGATATTGCCGAAACTTGTAGGCATCAGAAATCGATACTGAATCCGAAAAGGTACCACGTACTTCTCTCCTTTCTGATGAGCAATCAATTCTGGATTGCGACTATCCGCCGGTGGCATAAGCAACGAGTCTTGGGTTGAGATAGTTTGGGGCATCACGGATACCGTTTCTTCCGGATCTCACACTAGTTGGATGATTTTACTTGATGCGTGCCAATATTTATATGTTTACAGCTGAAAATCTTATAGATCTCTTGCTGATGTTGATTGGCTTTACAGGTACGTATGTTACCGATATCAAAAATCATTTTTTCCGGCCTCCGACACCCTCTGACCCATCTGATTTTGCCGCACCACTTTTGATTTGCTCGCCACCATTAACCTGGTGAGCTCTGTAACTGATCTCAATCTGCTCACCATGCGATCCGTTATCGGATCTGTACCAACTGCATGGCTCTGAATGAGCAGCCAGATTCATGGGAGGCAATTGCTGTTTTGAAGATTTTTGGTTAGGTGAGCTGCACTCGCTATTGCTCGGTGAAGTACCTACCAGACCAGGTTGACTCGATAAAGACGCTTGAACGTCGACTTTGCAGTCCCCTGCCGCTTCGCTGTTTCTGTTATTGCTGCTGAGATCAAGAGGCTATGAGCAGTATTGTATGGGGCTTACGACTTCGAGTTGGCCATATGGAAAGTGAGTATCAAAATCTCACATATCCTCACATATTTATAGGTATGAGAATGGAAAGTAACGTAAACGAAATGAAATTTTGTGCTTCACAACCTAATCAAGCACGGTCTTGGTACATATGAAGGGCTTCATCAATATCATTCGTCCCAAACACAACGACAGAATCACGGCCCCGAGCTACAAGGCATCTGTACTCGGCTTGGGCATGCTGGCTAATACGAGCTTTTAGTAACGTCGAAAGAAGCTGAGAGGAAGTACATCACCTATCTGTAGTTATCATTACCGAGCCTTCACCGCGAACAACCCAGTGTTTGAAAGACGGCGCCTTCTCCTTCCCTTTGGAGGGCTTTTTTGGAGATTCCGAAGCTCGACTTTGGCCGTCGATGGAGTTTTGACTACAGCCCACTCGATCAGTGGAACCTTCACTCTGGCCTTCGGTGTAGAAAGCACTACCCATCAAGGTGAAGGGATCAATGAATGGAGGAGGATTGCACTTCGGGGATTTGGTTGCCTTCGAGGTCGAGGGTGAGTGTATGTGAGTCAGCGTGGTCTTCTTAGAGGGGGAGGCAGGGCGGCGAGTCGGGTTTCTGGCTGTTGTCGGAGTTGAAGTGATGGCTGGAAAGGAGATTCAAGTGGGTTCACAAAGCTGTCGTATTCGGAGTCGTGACGGTGATGGTGATAATGCAGACAATACCAACGATAGAATGCCAAAAGCTCAGCCTTATTGTTGAAGCCTTTGTAAACATCGTTGTCCAAGTCGATCGTGGACTTCAGGAAGCCCCTGAACGAATATGAGAAGACATTTGGCTACTAGAAAACCACTCACCAGTGATAATAGATTCCAGGGGCATTTCCAGTAAGGACAAGGTAAAATCGATAGTTCGTTTGCGACACTGAAGAAACAGTAGCGGTCTCGAATAGAGCGGGGGTACATCCCTGACGACAGTCTGCACGAAAAGCTGCATCGTTAATATCAATGTCCGTCCATGCAAAGCGGCCTTTTCTGGGAGTAACGATGCTCATAGGTAGAGGGAATAGGAACTGCAGGACAAACAACTGTCATCAAAGTTGTGGCGTATAACGCAAATTCGCAGAAAGTCCCTGGTTATTGCATATCGGATCACACACGACATCATGCAGACACAATCTCACATCTCGCCTACTCCTGGTGCTAGATCGCGAAACCCGGATTTCTCATATGCACGCCAGCATTGGCCTTCAGTAACAATGGGAGGATGGGGAGATTCTGCTGATATTTGGGAATTTGCAGATACAGGGAATGATTTGCACAGACTACGGTGTGTAGTGTTGGCATTACTACATTGTTTTGCTCCGCCCTTGACTCCATTTATGCGCAAAGGATGGTTCCAGCATGGTACTACAAGATCCCTCGGATGCCTTTGGGTCGTGAACTCGGCATTCCCTGGTTGACAAGGCATCTCCGAATTCCCCTTCTTGCGTTATATCGGCAATGGCAAAATCATGCCCCCTGGAGCCCTGAACAATTGGATCTGCAGGACCGTTTGGATATTCCGTTGGAGCTTCAAGATCGTCTCACGGATGCAATAGAGGTTTGAGATGATATGAGACATGTGCTCAGATGGTCCGGTCCAAATATCCCTGATGCTAGCATTGATGGACTGCCAGAAGCCGAATGGCTTAAGGCCCAAGGTTAGTTTATTATTCGCTCGGAATAGATTTGATTACTTATAGATATAGTGGCTCGATGCATGCGCAATACTCGGGGTCCTTTGCCCACGTTCACAGGCGAGGACATTGAGAGAAGGCGCTCAGCTGTAGAAGACCGTCTACGAGAACTTAGAGACATCATTTCTGACCTCCACTTAGCAATTGTGGTCACAGCGAAAAACAGGTCGGAATCGGAGGACGATGAAACTCGGGCTGAGCTGTTGGAGATAATGAGGAAGGAGAATGGAGTCAGACGAAAGATGCAAACAGAGTGGGATAGACTGAAGGGAATGTATGAGGATCTCATGTTTTTGAATGCGACCGCGTTGTTGTATTCCAATTAGGACACTTGTACTATTTTATATTCTCGAAGAATTTCATACAACAATACTACTCCTTGATTTCATTTTGTCTAAAGACTGTAGGTTAGTATAAATTGAGGATTGTATGGTGAATGAAAACAAACTGTTTGAGTTCAGTATGTCGCAAACGTTCCTTTTCAGCCAACGCCTCTCTATTTCTAGCGTGGTAGCGAGCTTGAGCACATCGGTGTTTCTCTTTGAGTTCTCGTTGGAGGTTTGGATCGGACTCGAGTTCTTGGGCACGTCTTTGAAAGAATTAACATTAACAATTACATTAATGCTTCAATCTAAGTTACCTCTGGTTTCGAATATGAGCTGTATGCTGAAGCTTTGGTTTGAGTCTAGAAAAAACCGTGAGCCAGATTCATACAGCCATAATGCCATCAAGGCTCAGTTACCGTTGGTAGCGAGCAGCATCCCGAGCTTTCTTACGGGTCCAGCATCTGCAGTCAACCCGATGCTGTACAATAAAAAACTCCTCCATTTGTTCCCGGGATTCCCAGTCAGTAGGATCATTGGGGTCACGAAAACGATGCTGCTTGAGGAAAGCTTGGTCAGCCTCGTCGTCGGACATGTCTAGTGGAGTATGAGTATATGAATTGAGTAGATGAATATACAACGCTAAGTGGTAAGTTCGCACGGGCGGAATATCACCATTCTCGAGCGGAAAATCACCATTCTCAATCGGAATGTCCCTATTCTCGAGTGTAATATCACCATGGTCAAAGAAATTCATTACCAAATTTTAGCAAAAAGTTGCATTTACAAAAAAAGGTAATGAAACAGCGATATCTGAAAAGATTTGGAGAATCCGTGAGTCGAGTTAATGTAATGATTTGAAGACAAGAATTGATTCGAATAAGTGTTGATATTGAAAAGCAAGGAGTTTATGACTCATAATGAACTTTATGGCAGCAAAGAATATTAGAGTTGGTATTTGGACACCAAAGGCTTTCGGAGATCATGTAGAGTAGGATACAGTGGGATAGGAGAACATGTGTACATAACTAGGCTCGAACTCAGGCGCGGGAATTTAAAACACACGTGGATAATATTTTTGTCTGTCTCCCCTTGCGACCTACCTCGAAAGTACTTGTCCTGCCTATTTTCTTCTTTGTAGTCATGGGCAAAGAGCCAGCGAAGCGAGGCGCTCCCAGTCAACTTAACGCTACTCGGCAGGAGTGGGTGGATAAAAAACTCGCCGTCTACTTGGGAGTCACAGACTGTAAAGCAAAGACGCGTTGGTTGAACGAGGTTATCGAGGACTGGTTTCATGAATTTCCCTATCACCTGCAGGATGAACCAGAAGAGTTCCATGTGATTACCTACCTGGAGTCAAAATCTGGAGCGCCTTCACTCGGATCGAATGCGACACCCTCTACTGTTTCAGGGTCTACATCGGTGTCTTTGTCCACAACAGAGCAGACAGGGGTTACAGACAAGTATGAACGGCAACTGTGAGAGATGTCCGAAGAAATTCAAGAAGATTTACGGCGTAGGCGTGCAGAAGCGAGGGCGACCATTACGAAGGATCCAGCAGTGAGAAAGGTGAGTTATTAAGCCTGGTTTCATTCTTTGAGTTTGACATGTAACTTTAGGCTATCCGTGGTTGGTTTACTCAAAAGCGTCTACAGGCCAACAACACTAGCGGGGTCCGTAACCCGTTCAGTAATTGGTTCGCGCAGATCAAGGGAATGGGACGAGAAACTACTCGATCAATGACGGATTATCAATGGTATTTGAAGTCGGAGAAGTATGGACCTAGGGTAAAGGAGGAGTTTGAAAAGAAGTGGAGCGGCATGGGCAAGGAAGAGAAATATCGCCTTTATTACCTGTGTGAAATGGCGAAGGAGATGCTGGAGCTGGAATCGGATGAAGTGAAGGAAGAATTGCGGTCAGAAATTGAAGCAGATCATGAACTGAAATTGGAAAGGGCCGAGAAGCTGATGAGCGGGGAAGAGATTTCGGAGGCAGCTTCTCAGAGTCCCATGGTCAAAGATACGTATGTTATTCATTCTAGTCTCTAGTTGCTCATGGACGCTAATTCGATGATTGTTCAGGTGTCAAAAACATGTTGGGCTAGTTGCTCAGCCGATGGTGGATATCCTCAACAGTCACACTGATTACTGTACCGTGCTACTCTGTGGGCGTGCTCCCCGCCCGGGTGAGAATAAGTTTGATCTAGCAGTGTAAGTTTTTCAGTTCTTGCCGTCCTACTTGTTCAGGTTGTTTAAGTATTTTTTAGCTATAGTTCAGGTACGACAGTGCCCAAGGACGGTCAAAAGGGCTTGAAAATCCACGAGTTCCAGCCTCACGACTTCAAGATGAAGATGTTGAATTATTTCATGGACTTTTTGGTTGAAACAGTTAAGGGTACGTGTTCTCCTTTGAAGTGTGGTACTGTAGTAGCTAATATGTCTTCAATAGACTCGGTGCCTCCTGAAGAAACTGGAACTGTTGCACCTGATCCTGCCGATGACCCAACATTGCTATCATTTGAGGATGACAAAGATTCGCCTTCTACAAGTACGCGGAACGGTGCTTCAAAAGGGGATAATGGGGATGCTCAAGGAAAGGGGAAGACTTTGACGGACCGAAAGACAAAGGGGAAGGGGAAAAAAGGAGGGAGGAACAATAAAGAGGAGAAAAAGGCTGACAGAGAGAGGAACGATAAAGGGAAGGAAAAGGCTGGCAAGAGTAAAAGGAAGGGAAAGGGAAAAGAGAAGAAGGGTGCTGAGGACTCAGAGGAGGAGGCAATGTCAACAGACTCAGAAGCAATGTCAACAGACTCGGAGGCAATGTCGATAGAATCGAAGGCAGTGTCAACAGACTCGGAGACATCGGCCGACAAGGAGGCAGAAGCAGCTTCCCAACCACCTCGATGCAGTATTCGGCTCCCAGAAGCTGTTTCCCAACCATCTTGCCGTAGTCTTCGGCTTCGTCCTACACCCACTAGCCTCGAGACATTTGTAGAAGGACTACCGAAAGATTGGCTTCCTCTTACAGTGACCAACGCTCTTAAGCGCCTCCCAGCGGTCGAGCTCAAGAAGGTTATGAAGACATTACAACTTGCTGCAGACACTCAGGATGTTCTCAAGTTCAATTCTCAAGTTCAGGCTTTTGCCGCGGAGTATCATTCGTATATGGTGGACGAGGGAAGCAGAGACATGGAGACCATCTCTGATAGGGATGATGCTGCCGATGCACAAATGGAGGGCGGGCTTGTACCTCACGACAAAGACGAGAGCGCAATTGTCGGAGCTACTGGCGAAACCCTTACTCTCACGAGCATCCCTAAACCGGTACCGTTGGATTCCACATCTATCACTGCAAATGACGACAGTGTATCCATGGAAGGGGTGGATTTGTCTTCTCAGCCCATATCTCACGACGAGAACGAGTCTACAGGCGCGGTATCATTGGGAGTTCATTCCACTGAAATCGCCATTCCCACGGATGTTTCAAACACTCCTCCTTCTCCTACGCCAACGACTCAGCTTGCATCACAAGATGGATTTCCATCTGGAGTTTCGGTTGAATCTGCTTCCAGAGCTTCCAATTATCGCTCCATGACTCCAGTTCTTCACACGTCTCCTTCAAGTGACCAATCTCTCACTGCAAATAATGACGAAAGCGATTTGTTGTCTCACCCACCCGTATCTCAAGACGAGAACGAGGCTACAGACGTATCGTCGGGAGTAGTCCATTCAACCGGAATAGCCATTCCCATAGATGTCTCAAACACTGTCAGTCCAGGTTCTGCACCTCCTACGCCAGCGACTCAACTTGCGACATCGGAATCACAACCTTCACTTGGATCTCAATCTGGAGCTACTTCTGAGGCCGCCGATTCTCGGTCCATGATTCCCATTCTTCACACATCTCCAAGTGGGGGCAACCAAGATGAGGCGAGTGATAGTGCTTTTAGTCTAGATCGCACAGGCTGGCCATCATGGATGCATGCGGCTGGGGAGTATTTGGAAGGAACACTCTCGGATATACAAGGGGTGGAAGATAAGGATTTGTTTCAGAGACTGTTACAGGAGTGGAGTGTTTTCGAGAGGTGGCATGGATACGAAAATCCGAAGGTGAGAATGATTTTGATTCTGATCTTCAACTTTATCATTTTTGTCCAGAATGCTTCATACGGGTCGATTGGGAGACCAGCTTGCATTGGAGTATGGTTCAAAAGCAGTCATAAATTCCGTGACCTGACGCCAAAAGAGAGGACTGACTCGGACATGGGGAATATTTCTCTTTCCTGGCCTCTATGGTGGTCTGCTATCAATCCAGATTGGAGGCTGCGGGACGACGATCACATCATTGTTCTCGGAAAGGAAGAAAAGGGGGATTGGTCCACATTGGATAAACACGGTCCATGTGGTCTATTGTCGGTTATCATGTCGTTGATTTGGTGGGCAAAATCGGATATTGCGGATAAGACCATTTGGTCGAAAGCTGTGGAAGATGTTCTTCTCGCAGTGCATAATCTCAACAAAGGAAACAGGTCAGTGGATTCAGGTTTCTTAATGCTCTATTATATAACAATATTCTATTCACAGGACTCAAGGGGTGCGCAGAAAGCGAACAGAGGTTACTGAAGAAGAGCCGGAGCCAAAACGGCGTCAAACTCGATCTGTTCGAACTTAGAATACTTTCTCGTGTGACATCGTATTTAATCTTGATGTATATCAAACAGTACCTTAGAGAACAAAGGCGGGAGAGGGTAGAGTCATAAGAGGGTCGAGCATCTCCTTCGGACGGTTCTATACGTACCATTCAAAAACTTGCCTGATTTCTATTGCATAGTATACGGTAGCATTTTCAAGTGCAATAGAATCTGACAGTTCTTTCGTTCTTATCTTTTTCGTGTTTGAGAATGTTCGGGCTGCGCCTTCGGCAATCAATGTGAAAAAAAAAACAATTTTTACAGATACAAGACGACAGCAGCAAGGAAACAATAATGAGCGTTTGCGATATCAATGGAAGCGTAATCTATGGGTATGTTGGGTCAAGGTGGAAACTGAAAAACCTCGTTGAGCAAATGGGGCTGGTGTAGGTGAGCACCAACGAAAAGTACCGCCGATCGTGGCCAAGTTGAAGATGAGAAACAGCGTCGAAAATGGGGGCTAGTGAGGGTGAAAAATGGGCTAGTGCAGGTGAGCACCAACGAATACCACCTCCAGTCTGTGCCTACTGCTGTAAAATTCAGCCTGCTCTTGGAGATATCGGTACGGGATGCGACAATAGCCCAAACCACTATGTAAACGTGGTTAACTAGAGCAGGAATGAAACTCTAATGATACTCACATTATGTCTTGAGCACCCAGAACACGAACGCACAGCCAAGTTCCGTGCTCAGGGCACATAATTAAGCCAGGCCCCAATCTTGTTGTACTTTGACAGGATGTCATTTATTAGAGATGCTCAATACAATATCAAGAAAAGAGACTCACCATTCCGAGCATTGTTGAAGGATGCGACCGAGAGTTGCATCGCCGGTGATTTTTGTGCACATTGAGGCGAGAACGACGACGTGGAAGGCAAGACTAATCGGCACAAATACAAAGAACCAATTCAAACACTCTCAAATAATGACTCAGCAAACATTATGTCCATAAATAGAAAGTGAAAAAATTTGAGACCGAGAATTGCGTCACCGGTGATTTTTATGTGCGTTGAGGTGTGCTTTGAGGACCCAGAATAATGACGCCAAAGGAGAGGGAAGAATGAATGCGGTACATAAACTAATTTTCAAAGAGAATTGCATCAATGAGAGGAGTGGTCGACGAGGAGGTCGACATGAGAAGTGGTACAAATACATACAAGAACAAATTCAAACACTCTCAAAAAATGGCCCAGCAAATGACATTATGTCCTAAAGGAGAATGAAAGGATAAGTACCAAGCGTGGATAAAAAGATATAAGCATGCCGTGCATCGGCACATACCTGGCAAAGGTCCCGATTGATGGCCCAATACGAATTTTTAATAGCCCAAGATTTCCCAGTAGGATTTGTAAATCGGTTTAGGGGCCTTGCCAGTCTGATTTGTAAATTGGGTTACAGCATTGCCTGAAGGACCTTCAGATTACGACAACCATAGAGAATATGTTCTGCATCTTCTAAAACAAGCTTTAGTCCATACAGTTCCCTTTTTGCTTGTGAATAAGCTGCTTCAGTTTCAGATAGCGTGATAGATCCGAAGTGTAAGTAATTCTTCTTTTTAGGATCCTTCTCATCTTCCTGAGCCAAGAAATAGCCCACAGCTATATAAGAAGTATCAACGCCCAATGTTATTCCTTTCTCATGGTTATAATTAACTGCTTTTAATGGGGGAGCATTTACTATACTTTCTTTAATCTGTTCGAAAGCCTTAGTTTGTTTTTTGCCCCATTCCCAAGCATGATTCCCTGTAAGCTTGTTCAAGGGAGTAGAAATTCTGGCATAATCCCATACAAACATCCTCAACTGTCTGGCAGTTCCTAAGAAACTCCATAGCTCAGTCAGATTTTTAGGGATTGGCCATTCTCTAATCACTTGTGTAGCTTTTTCTCCAGGTTCTCTTCCTTCATAGGTACATTTATGTCCAACAACTATTGCTTCAGGATTGCATAAAAATGTCTTTTTACCCAAGAAGGTTCCTCCTGCATACTTCAATCTTTGAACAATCCTATTACAATTATGTAGGTGTTCCCAAAAGAACCACCTAATGCCAGGATTCTCCGGAATGGTTTCATATCCGCCATCCACTGTTTCATATCTACTGGCAGGCCCTTTTAATGGTACATCATCTATATACGGAATAGTGATGTGAGGAATCTCATCTCGCATAATATAAGTAACATCGTTGATAAGGTTGACTTCGGTAAGCAAGTAACTAGTAGTATTGGTTAATACCGATACTACTAATATCCAACTAAACCAGAGTATACACTTGTGTTGTGTGAGGTGCGACGGGGTATAGAAATACTCGTAAAGTAGTTTGAGTACAACTGAAAGTCTTGTGGCGAAAGGTTTTAACGACTGTAGTTGGTTACAATAGTAACGAATTTGATAATAGATTTGGGTAGGAAGAGTTGGGATTTGATAGATCTTTCGGACGAGTCGATAACAATGTGCGGCGCATTAAGCAAACTCTAACCACAGTCTGGTTTCAACAAAGGCCACAGTCTGGCATGAAACAATAACCACAGTCTGGTTTCAAAACAAAAGCCACAGTCTGGCTATAGCGACGCTCAATCAAACAAATGCTCTTTGACTCTTCTCTTGTATTCTCTTCAAGTCCAAACCAATTCAGGTCTAGAGAGTACTGACGAATGAAACTAAAGTGCTTACGACTTGCGCCGCGGAACACTGGAGTAAGTAGGTATGGGTAACTGTAGAAAAGGTGTGTGTATGCTACGATATATAAAGGTTGGAAATGATTAGCTAAGTAAAACTGTACAGTTACACGTTGCGCCGCAGCGGCGCAATGGTATGGAAATCAAACTCTGAATGCTGAATATTGGTTTCGTTTCCAGCGCCGCAAGGCCCTGAAGTCAAGCCGGTAGAACAGTTGTTATAGAACTTGAGGTTTCCAGAAAGTAGCGCCGCAAAGGCGTACTTAAGAGTAAAAGACTTTGTAAAAGCTCACAGGCGGCGCCGCCTGTTATAAAACTTGTTACAGAACAATCGACGGTGAATGGAGTACATTAGGAGACTCGTTTGAGTGTATCCTGAATGCAGAGTCTCTGACTAGTATAATGTTGGTCTTTAATACTATAGTGGTTACACCAGCGGGATGTATAATTAGTAGGAAATGCGCAAAATTACTGGTGTACCAATAACAGGCGTATCATCGTCGTGAAAGATTGGTACCGAGTTGGTCCATCCCATTGGTAGTTTCACCAATCTATGCAATCCAAACAGTGTTTGAAAGGCTGTCATATCTCTTGAATCCTCATGAATATACCTATGATCGTATCCAACGAATATATCCAAGGTACCGAGACATGCTCTTCCCATGAATTCTTGCGCGATATCTGCTGTAGCAGGTGGCACTCCTGAATGTTGGATAGTCACTTTATTCAAAGGTTCGAGACTATGTACAATCCTAACTTTGCCATCTTTCTTTAACACACAAAACCATTTGCCTCGGTAGCTGCCATTACAGGGTTCATAGGTGCCAGCCTTAATCTTTTCTCTAATTAGATCACAGACTTCGGCAAACTTGCCTGGTGGTACTGGAAAGGTTTTCTCAACCCAAGGAACATGTTCTACTACCGGGACACGAACAGGAGGGAAAAACTCTGGTTTGAAGTTTCCCTCTTCGCTAGTTTTCCAAGCAAAACCAAGTTCTTGTCTTTTCATAAACTCATGAAGCAATTTCCTTTCTTCCAGCCATAGAAAATCCCCCAGGTGGTTATTATCTATAATTTCCTTTTGTTCCCAACCGTAACGTTCTCCTGGAGTAAACTCAGGGGGATTCGTCAGTAGTTCCGGCATGTCTTTCAATGGATCACCCGTTATATTTCTTGTAATTCGGCACTCACTTGGTAAAGTGGTTTTTACTGGTTTTACTTTTACGTCTACCGGCTTGTATTTCCCATAGACATTCACTATTTCTTCTTCATCCTCGGTAGTTATTTCTTCTACTGAAGCAGCCATACTCTTTGATTTAGCCTTTTCGGAATGGTTTACTGAAGGAGCTTGAGGCTTAAAGTTTTTCTTAAGCTTCTTTCCACTATTCTTCCTACATTCTTGAAATAGCGCAGCCGCTTTCGTATCTTGAGCTTTCACATATTC
Source organism: Stygiomarasmius scandens (assembly GCA_037954225.1). NCBI lineage: Eukaryota > Fungi > Basidiomycota > Agaricomycetes > Agaricales > Campanellaceae > Stygiomarasmius > Stygiomarasmius scandens. The sequence continues at coordinate 13,071 of JBANRG010000143.1, read as the reverse complement.
GTGGGAAGCTACTATGTAAACTTCACACAATTGCTCTTTGGTGAAAGTCGGTGCTTTCAAAGCACTGTAGCCAGTAATAGAGATCGCTCCTTCTTCATTTGTCTCCAATGATAATGCAACCTCTCCCTCTCTACTCAAGAGTTCCTCGAGGATTCTTGAAAATTTTCCGAACTCTCTTCCTTATTAGAGTCTTCAGGGGATTCAGATGAATTTTCTTGATTGCCACCATTGCCTTCGTCTACTAATTTTTCTATAGGTCGTGGCTTAATGGATGGTCGTTCTCCTCTAGGGTAGGTTGGAATAGTAACCTTCCTTCCTGTAAGGGCAACACCTGAAAGCGTGAGGACTACACTCAACACAACTGCAGGTGGGGATCCAAAGAGTCTATAGTCAGTGCTATGTACATACATGAGGGACATACTACGCACCTGCAGGTGGGGATCCAAAGAGAAAAACTCAAAGGACAACCACTGCAGGCGATAGGTATATATACTATCCATGACAGCGTGAGAGAAAGAAGTAGTGAAAGTACAATGGAAAGAAGAACAAGGGAGAACAAGGGAAGAAAATGATGGAAGAAGACAATAGAAACCGAAACAATGGGAAATGATGGGGGATGAGTACAAGGTAACGATGTGACCATGGGGTGGTATGTAGAAATGGAAGTGTGATGATGGCATGGGATGAAGGAAAAAGGTGTCGTACTGGAAGTCCCCTGACATTTACCCCCCTACTAGATCTGCAGCGACCTTGATGCAGAACACCAGTTATTCGAAAGATCAGCTTTGGAAGTATAGATAGACTTCACCGCCTCTGGATACTTTGAATAGAATTCTGCCACTGCATTTGGGGCGTTAACCAAGTCCTCAGCCCTCTCCCAAGAATCATCCTGAGGTCCATAGCCTTTCCAGCGAACGAAATATTGAAGTTTCTTCCAACGGCCAAACCTACGACTGTCCAGAATTTCTTCTACTTCCCATTCTGGTTCATCGTCTATGATTTTTGGTTCTGGTGGGGGGTCTGGTCATCGGCCTGGAATGGGGTCTTCCTCATAACGGTCTAGCTTGATGACTGGGAAGACTGGGTGAATGAGTTTCATGGATGGTGGTAGCTTCAGCTTGTATGCTCCTTTTCCAACCTCCTGAAGAACGGTATAGGGTCCTAACCAACGATGACTTAACTTTTTGGAAGGTCTAGTGGTCCTGATGTCTGAACCATCTAACCAAACCTTGTCACCAGGTTGAAAGACTGGGGCTGGGTCCCTATGACGGTTGTAGTAGTGGGTGTATTCTTCTTTGGCTTTGGTAAGTGCAGCTTGAGCCTCTGTCCATCCAGACTTCAGGCGATCCACAAATTCGTTGACTTCTTCCATTTTGGAATGTTGGACAGGTGGCTCAAAGCCCATCCTCGGGTTGCGGCCTGTGTCAACCATGAAGGGGGTTTGCTGGGTAGATGAGTGGACTTTGTTGTTATAGGAAAACTCTGCTACTGGTAAGAGTTCATCCCAGTCATCTTGTAGGTGATTAACCCATTGGCGTAAATACCCTTCTAGTTCTTGGTTGACATGTTCTGTCTGGCCATCCGTCTGGGGATGATAGGCTGTTGAGAGTTCTTGTCTAACACCTGCTAATCCACCTCAGGCAACCCCCTATGTAGACCTACTTAGGCTGCATAAATGGGGACAGTATTCTGGCCTAGGAGGGGTCAAATACCAGGGGCTGCCCCAAAGCTCTGGTAGTACCCAAACCACTCTGGTAGCTCCCTGGTATTAGCCAGGGACTGTTTTTTTGACTGTCTTTTCTGCAGTTGGTAGCTCCCAGGTGCTCTTGGTATTACTCTGGGAGCTCCCTGATATGTCACTCTGTCACAGGGTGTCAGGAGTCCATTTCTCCAAATTTATTGCTTTATGTACTAATAATGGTACCAGCTCTTGTGTTATAACTCACTTATAATCATGATAATGCTACATAACTATGACTGGTAAAAGATATAGGCCAAAGTTGCTGCCTCCAGGACAATAAAAGGCTAGAATTCAGTGGCTAAAATTGTGGTGTACATTTTATTCAAGGACTGAATAAAAAGTCTGTATGTCTTCATTAGCAAACTAGCACCTGAGTCAAATGACTTTCCAAATTGGGTTTGTGGTCATTTTGACATAACCAAATCTAGTAACCCAGGACAGAAAAGGATGGGATCTTTGTGAATCTCTGACCTTATAATCATCCATTATATTGGTTTGAACACTCCTAAGCCCTTATTTCTCTGGTAAAAAAAATCACAATGAAATATCTATACTGGTTTTCCAACACCATCATATAATTATAAATTAGTGACTGACTTTTACTACCAATGAATCCAGTTATATCACAGGTAAAAAGCTCTAATAAGCACAATACAATAGTAAATGATAAATTACTGCACAAATTCATATTTTAAAACTTAGTGGCAAAAGAGTTGGCAAAAAAAAATGCGACTCACAGTTTTTTTGCTTATGAAACAAAATGATGTGTTGTCTGATGTTGACTAGTATAAAACTGTTGCCTGTTCATTGCACATTTACTTTCCTGCATGAAATCAAGAGAAAAAATTTGGTGACATTTCTATGTTTTGGCAATCTCTTTTACCATGAACTCTTTTGTTTTAATATGTATTTCTTGGTGGTAAACAATGTTATATTATTTCAATATATTAGGTATGATATAATATGACCTCTGGAAAGTGTCTACATTTATGGCACAACTACCACAAACATATTGTTCATTAGGATGATTTTTCTTGGGCTATGAGGTGTACAGGTCAGAAATCACAAAGATTGGAGTATGGCAAAAATTCATAAACATTATGAATTTAAATAATTGTTGGCTGGATTCAAAGACCAAGATATATTCAGATTAGTTCAATTGTTAGATATGTTTGAGATGGAACTATTTGAGATACTAATTGGGACTGACTATGAATACTTGGGAGCACCCAGTTCTTCCCTGGTAGCACCCAGGGGCTATTAGGGAGCACCCAGTTCTTCCCTGGTAGCACCCAGTTCTTCCCTGGTAGCACCCAGGGGCTATTAGGGAGCACCCAGTTCTTCCTTGGTAGCACCCAGGGGCTACTAGGGAGCACCCAGTTCTTACCTGGTAGCACCCAGTTCTTCCCTGGTAGCACCCAGGGACTGCCAATGAACACTTGGGAGCACCCATTTCTTCCCTGGTAGCACCCAGGGACTGCTTGGGAGCACCCATTTCTTCCCTGGTAGCACCCAGGGACTGCTTGGGAGCACCCATTTCTTCCCTGGTAGCACCCAGGGACTGCTGAGAATAATTGGGAGCACCCATTCATCTCTTGGTAGCTCCCAACCTAATGTTAACATACCATTGGATTTATTAACATAAAAAGCATGTACTAACCTGTGAATTTAGATACTGAATTTATACCGTCAGCTTTTTACTTATGGGTGATGCTAGCTGAGATAAAAGTGATTCTTGAATATTTTCATCTTAATAGAGCACATCTGCAAGCCATTTTTTAAGCTCAGGTATTTAAGCATAAAAGAAGTTTCAATATTTGACTTCTCAAATTTGCAATGGGAAAACACAATATCACCAAGTGAAGCCCTATAAGGCCACAGTTTTAAAGATATAAAAGAGGTTATATATCAAAAAATTAAAACACAGTCAGATTGTAAATACAAAACTAATTAGATCAACCAGTAACACCAAACTCCCGCTCACGGTAACCATCTGCAATGTCGCGAGTGTCGAGCTGTGTGGTGAGTCCAATATCAGCTTCTACTAAACATGCCCCACCGAACTCATCATCATCATCATCAACACTAGTCGCTGCATCCCAAAGTCTGTCTTTTCTTGCCTTGACTAACTCTTCCCTCGATGGACCCCAAAAATCAGAGCAACCATCAGAAACCTCAACCAATGACTGCTCCCACGAGACGCAAAGACGTAACAAATAGTTTTTCCGGAGTTCGAGTTGATGCGCTAGTCCTATGTTATCTAGGCAAATATGAGAACGAACAACGATAAGAGTTGCAAAATAACACACCTGGGGTTATCTCCAACGCTCGAGTCAAAACTCGCCATTCCTCAACAAACCATTCCTGCAGAGCACGTCGTTGAATTGAGAGACGTGCCTTCTCCTCCCTGCATCGATCAAGCTCCAACATTGCTCGAATACCCTTCCGAACGTTCTCGTTTGCCATCCACGGCGGTGGAGACACACTGTCCTCTTCCGACAATCCTGCATCTTGCCAAATGTCTTCATCAACATCAAGATCGAACAGATTTTCCTTGTCAATCTTCCGGGGTACAAATATATTCTTCGGGGCTTTCTTCTGGGCTACCAGTTTGGCCATCTCGTCACAAAGGGCGTTATACTTGGTCGCAAGGCTTGATATAGTTGGATCCCGACGCTGGACCGAGTCTTTGGTGTGACCATGAAGTTTTTGTTCTAAATAAAAAGTTTTTAGCCTTGCCCTCGAACCGGGAACCGAAGACACGATACCGCTTCTTTGTTTCCGGAATGAACGCTCCAAACGAGTTAGTTCGAATTTTCTTGCAATGAGTTTCTGGCGCAGCCGTTCCTTCAGAGCCTGAGCATTTAAACGTTTCGTCGTAAACTCATCGTTCATGAGATTTCGCAACGTCTGTTGGTCAGCAGCACCCAAAGCTTTCTCCTTCTGAGCCAACTTAGACCGTGTCTGGGTGCGGGCTTGGTATGCTTTCTCGAGGTCGTCATAAGCAGCAGCTGTCTGATAGCGTTCGGATGTTTTCGAAATAATCATCTTCTCCAAATCAGCCACCCTTTTATCCAATACATCTAATGCTTCGTTAAGGCGTAGAGCCTCCTGAACAGTCGCTTTAGCTGCATTTCTTTTTTGCCCTGTTTGCAGATCAACTCGGTAAGTTACACAATTTGCGTAGGAATGGTAAAGGCGGACTGACGAGGAAGAGGTTTTGTTTGGGATTTCACCTGGTCTTCCCACTGTTCACGCAGGAATGACAAGGGTTGTTGACTTTCCGCGAGCTCTTTTTCGGCCTCAAGACGGCGAGCATGGCACTGATGGGTCTTTCGACGTAACCACCGACCCGCATTCGATAACATCTGCTCATTGTGAAAAAGAAGTTGGGTATCGATGGTATAAAGTCGGAGATAATACTAGTAATAGAGAAATAGTAAGCGAACACTCAACAGAGGAGAAAGAATTGATACACGCACACCAACAACTCGAGTATAAGCAACTAGGTGATTCAGACAACTCCAGCATCGCTCACAACCCTCCCCATCACAAAGGCCAAACCCACATCGTTTACGGGGGTGATAAATCAGCTGACAGGCCCAGTTATGCCCGTATGCATGAAAGACTGATACACCCCAGATGATACGGTGAAGATATTCCTTGAGAAACGACCACTTTAAGCAACTACGTTCGGTTTGGCACCCGATATCATACAGTATGCCGACGCTCCAGTCTTCTGGGATGTGTTTGAATAGTTCCGCTATCAGAGCAAGCATGAAATGCTGCCGTTCACCAGGTGAGTCGATACTGACCAGGAATAGCGCTGCATCGTGTGGACATAGCAATGCGCCATCTCCAGTGTTATCATAACCGGAGCAAGATGCTTTTGCCAGAGTCTCATGGGCAGCGTCAAAGCTTGACAAGCATACATCCAACGCAGACTTGGGGACTCGCATACCATGCTCGTAATGGTCATCTTGAGCCTCCCCATCCTTCTTCGCACGTTTTGAAGGATTTGTAGACCGTGCCTCCGCTACCTTTGTTTCCCATAGTTTCACCTCCTCCTCAGGGATGAATAATGTGTCGGGATGAAGGCGAGGGGGATCACGGCCATGTTGGTCTCTGTGCTTGTGAGTGAAGCAAGCATCCAACATAACGATAACTCTGGGTCCGGCTTCGGACGCAGTGGCAGGATCGGGTCTTGATGTGCCTCCGAAACAAAGAGGACATCGAGAACGCAAGTATGCGCTTGCACGAGAGGTGGATTGAGGGTTGGGACCATGTTCTTCACGTGAGGAAGATGCAGATGATGGTTCTGATGCTGGTAGTGGAGGTGAAGGAGGTCGAAATGATGGAGAAAGTGAAGTCGGAGGAGGCAGAGATTGTTCCACACCTCCACGTTTGCGTTTACGCGAGGTTTCGGAACTATCCCGATCCAAGTTTGAGAGCTCGACAGTTGGTTCATGATCTCTTTCGCCTTCGTTGGGTTCAGGGTGTTGGTTGATATCTGGAGTACCGGAGACATGTTCATGTTCATTTTCATCCTTTCGCAATAATTCTAGCCTCGTATTCTCGATTGTTGACTTTAACAGTGTACAAACGGCATCTTGAAGACTAGTAAACCAGAGGAGACAGTTTCCAAACCTCCTCCGCAAAGGATCCTGGCCACGCAACCAATAACCTTGAGAACGTAGATAGTCCTCCAGTGTTCCACACCACGCAGTCACATTTGGCGAGATCCGGAGGAAAAGACGCGATACAAAATCTAACATGCGTATGTCGACGACGAGAGTAGGAGCGAAAGGAGCGCATGGAAAAAATCCACTCCTCACAAGCTGAGGGGCAACCGGTGAGCATTCAGAACAGAACCAAACATTCAGTTTGTCTATGCCTAGGTAAGAACTGGTTAGAAGAGTGTTATAGAGCGAGTGATTCTATACGCACTGTTGAACCTAACCACGCTAACTTCCAAGTAACGCCCACCGTTGCAAGAGCAACGATCTGCAAGATGTAAAGATGCGTCCTCACGAAGATCATCAGTCTCTTTCAACATCTCCATATATGGGTTTATAAGGGTCGGTATAACTTCCTTCAGCCATCGTTTCCATTGTCGTTCTTTCTTCTTCCGATGTGTTGATTTCTGGGGAGAAAGAGGTGCCTCGTTCACATATTCTTGCATAGTAAGTTCGATGTCATCGTCGATGTGTTGTGTAGTTGGTGCGGCAGGAATTGGGGCCTCGATGTCAAATTCAGCGGGATGGTCACCGTTTAGCCCAACCTGGCCACGAAGACGAGGAAGATTAGGGTTTTGAACAAGATATTTACCCGCTGAGAGATGAACAAGGGGTCGAGGACCCTTTCGCCTCAGTGGATTGGCGGATGTGTCAATTAAATTCGGTGTGTAATCTGCTGCAGTAATGCGAGGTGGTTTTGATTTAGCAACACGGTGTCTGCTGGTCATGACTTCAACGTTGATGAGTGTTCAAGTGAGAAAAGAGTACGATAGCTGTCTAAGCGCAAGATCAACGTGACCTCGAACAACGGACTAGGGAGGACATAGCGCCAAGCAAGGTAGAATGATCATTGTCCCTTCGTTCCACGCTTATAAAAGGGAACGAAATGTTCGGGCCAGACAACGTCCTTCGCAAACATGACCTCTATCTTTGTTCAAGACGGCAAAATTGTTTCCTCAAGCTCCATCACCAGCATCCCTTCTAGTATCGCGGTTCTCGACAACATGATCAGCATGACCTGCTTGGAAATCCTCAGTCGCGCGGGGCTCCCCTGTTCCGACACCAGTGACCTACACCCTCCTCCATTGCCTCCCTCACGCTTTATCACATGCCCCGACATTCGTTCCATTGCCTCACTCCACATCTTCGAGATGGTAGCCCCCAACCTCGCTGAACGTGTTTTCACTTTTGTCAACAAGATAGGCCCGCAACACAAACATGGCGGTATGAAGTTGAATATGCACAGCGAAGACCACGATGGGAATGTCACTCTCACATGTAGATGCGGTTTACTTCTTAAACTTGGTTCGATGAACTATCTTGAGGGGAGGAACTTAGACGTGTGCCTTTGGCATTGGGACAGGGAAGAGAAGGTTCTGAAGGAATATCTCGAACGTGAGTACTATAACCAAAACACTTTCGTTGATATGTTCTTACCTTGATCCATTCTAGGAGTAGAAGTAACCGCCCGACATGCGCGAGAGTTTGAGGAAGTCATTAATGAATTGGCTACTATGAAAAAAGGTATGTCTAGCTCACTCCTTTTGCGTATTCACTCATACACGTACCTGTCACTCTAGAGAGCAATGAACACTGTACAATCGTACAGTCAAAGTGACCTTGATGTCGTCGGGGACATCGTTCTAGTTTAACGTCTTTGCGGACGCAAATCCTAACCTAGTTTCTTACGTGCCAAAATTTATCCGAGCAGTAACTACCTTCATATTCCTTTCTGCAATACTCTATATACAAAGCAACATTTAAGTCCTACCATATGCTACATTACGGTGTAAAGTACAAATACTGATTATAAGGCTACATTGTTCTATCGTTGTCGTTTCTGCTTAGCTATTTTCTTCAACGACTCCATCAATTCTCCAAATCGGCCTTTGTTCGGATCATTTGGCACAATCGCACAGTCTTCACCCCGCACCTCTATGTGCTCCTCAACTCGGGCTTCTTCAGGCATTCCCCAGGGCTCAAAGACAGACGCAGTAATGAGTCGTTCTTGAGTTCCTTTCTGCGCCTTGAAGTAAATTTGCCGAAGATGTTTGCCAGTATGTTCTCCACGAACTACGAGCAATGGCTTCGTATTGGTCTGAGGCTTGATCGGTTTCTGAGAATCCGCCGGAAGAGAGATTTCCTGAGGCAGAGCCTTCCATCGTTGAGGTCCACGACGACCGTTCTTTTCGACCCATACCCTATTTATCTTGCAGTCTGGCGTAACAATAATATCCTTCATAGCCGGCTCTGAGCGGTCTGAAGGCTCCCACTGGGCAAGAAATGATTTCCCATCAAGGCGAGTATCCAGTGCCCAGTGAAATGGGTCCACAAAATCCCGTGTCTGAGGTAGAGGTGTGGTGCTCCCAAGTTGCTGAATATCTTTGTGGGACTTGGGGTTTGGCACTGTGACTGCACGAATCGGCTTCAACGGCCGCCAATAACGCTGATCACGCTTTGCCAGAGGATAACGCGCATGCAGAGGAAGTCCAGTCCTAAATACGAATGATTTGATGCAGGATATGATCTATTACAATGACAACTCACGTAGGATCCCGAACCCAGCCATAATCTACCCAAAATTGCGGGTTTGCACCGTGCTCGGCTGATATGAAGTCGAACTCGACAAAAACACGCATTCCGGATTTGTACCGATGGAATAACTCAACATTCTTGATGACACCGCGATTCTTGATCAAACCCTTGATAACCATGACAGGCTTATCTATCCAAGGTACCGGTGGTTGATGTTGGATAGCGAAATACTGTTGTGGTTGGAGGTGACGACCTTGGGCATCAGTAGCTGGTCGAGTCACCGTAGGTGCGTAGGACAAGTCCCAAGACGCCTGCCGGAAGCCTGCCTGATGAGGTAGCAAGGGAATCGCTTTGCACAGCAGTTCATTCGTGCTAGATGGTGGTTATCATTCAAATAGAAGCATCAAAGGACCTTTAGGACTTACCAGGTGTCTTTGACATCATCGTGTCGGATGCGAACTGTATGCGACAGGTTGAAAAACATCACATCCAACATTGTATGGCCGGATGGAGGAGGAGGGATGGCATCTGAGACGATTCCGCTGTAATTAAGATACTGCCCCCGAATGACAGTGACGTGCCGGTTAATCCAAGGGACAGTGACATCGTTCCGAGCCTGCGTAATCCTGCACGAGTTGATATCTACATTGAAGGGCTACATACGTATAAAGTTCTTAGTTATAACTCCATCCACCTGAAACAATGCAATACATACCTCTTTATTGTCAGACCCCATATCAACCAGGTCAACTTCTAGGCCCCAGTAGCCGACGACGAAACCGTGACGCCCTTTTGAATCACCAGCAATGACCTCTACATGATCCCCGATGTATATCTTTTTTCGCAAGTTTATTTTCGAAATCCACACATTGGTGTCTTCAACGTCCATCCTTGAAGTCGTTTCATCGTAAGGATCATCATTGTAGTCGTCGAAATGAACAAAACATTGATCCCGCTCTACTTGGTCGATTCTTCCGGTCTTTCGATACGTTTCTCGAGGCAGTGATAGGTCTCTTTTATCTTGATCTGTTGAAGGCGCCCCATGAATTACTTCAACGGCTTCATTGGGCAGAAACACCCAGTTCTCCGATAGAGGCAGGTGAATTTTCTGCATCAAAGGATGTCTACTTGCTTTGAATAATCGGCGGGTATTTATATCCATGTGGACGTCAATATCGGTGACAGAGCTATAGGGGAGATATTCAAGTAGGAGATCGTAAGAAAATATGTCTGCTGCCATTTCGTAGGTTTCATGGCCATGTCGCTTCCATTCGTATGTACCATCACCCTCGGGCCAATGTTCGGGATTGAATAAACATTGAGTACGCTGCTCCTTTTCACGTTTACGCTTCCCTGGACAGTGTTCCGGTTCAGATTGTTTCTCCGGTGAGTGCTGTGTGGAGTTTTCTGCACGGACTAATGGGTGATTGGAATGAGGAGGAGGTGAGGGAGGAGTGTCCAGAATCCGCTTGAGGCGAGGGACAAGCAGAATTCCAAGTCGACGTAGGCCTGTAGAGGTCTCACGACGAACTACCAGGCCAATGTCATTTTTGTACAAACCACGCGTCACTCTCGCCCAGTCATAAAGTTTGAACGACGGATGAGACATGGTGAGGAGGTCGGCGACGTCCTGAGGAGAAACGGGCTGCAACCATACACGTCGTTGATGTTTATCGGTGTGTCTGTCTAGTTTTACACTCCCGACCTTGATGACAGCAGGGTGTTGGCGTAGAAATTCGACTATCCGAGAGCTCTGGGGGTTTTGGCCTAAATAGGCCTCTACGTAGACTGATCCTGTTACACCAGGAACCGAAAACGCGGAGAAAACGTGATAGGTATTTTCGTTCGATGAAAGGGCGGTGGAAATCAGCGTATCTTTGGCCCTAGATGCATCAGAGCGAAGATCGTTGGAGGTGGATGCGAGAGGGGCGTTGCTAGTGGATGCGAGGGAGGCATTGCTAATGGAGGAAGGGACTAAATCGCTCTTCATGGCATCTAATGCCTGTAGAGCATCGTTGATGTCTGTACCGGGCTCCAAAGTTACTGTTCCTATAGCGGTAGACCACAGCTGTGGAATGGAATCTAGTCCGAGTATACTTGCTACTTCTTTTTCGGCTTCGGGTATAGTAGACGCTTCAGAATGCGCGTACGAAATCAAATATTCAAAAGCACGTTCGCGTCGATGATCTGACGCCGGTTCCGGGTTGAGAGCATTCTGTTCAGGTGGAGGAGATGCAGCCTGCGCAAGTTCTCCTCTCCGGGCTACAGCACGATCAATCTTGTCCCGGAACTGTCTAGGTATTGTTTCAACATGAAGAAGCTCCTTCAGAGCCTCTTCCAAGTCTTCCTTCGTTCCGCTCTGATACCGAGTGAAAGCTTCTAGACACCAGGAAACAAGATCATGAGCGGACGGATGTACGTGTGTCATGATATCGAAGACGAGTCCGGTTTCTTGCCCTGTCTATTCCCAGTCAGTTAAGTTATTAGAGAAGTAACCACACGCCGTACTATACATCTAATTCTCCAAAATAATGGCTTTCTTTCGGACAGAAGTAAAGCCTTGTTCAGCAAATCTTGGTGTAGCTTGGGTTTATCGACAAGATCGTCGTCCGAAGGTAATAATACTGGGCATACTGTCCTCAGCTTTGCCAAGGCTTCCGGGTTGAAGCGTCGTTCCATGCTATCGAAAAGCGCAGGGCCGAATACCGGTTCAGGGCGTCTTCATCCTCATATTCCCCTATTGAAGGTGATTAGCGTAATTTTACCAGTGAAAAAGGATAACTCACCGTCGTTTGTCGCCTTCAGAGTACCAGCTTCCTCCTCCTCCTCCTCCTCCTCTTCAATCTCCTCCTCCCCGATCTCCTCTTCACTGCCCGCTCCGTCTTCGTCGTCCACACCAGGTGCTTGTTCTTCAAAATCGTCCTCGTCGCTACTTCCGTAGGCTTCGAGGTCCAGGAACGGATTTCGGCTTGGCATGATAGTAAGTAAAACTTGGTGTAGGGATGACCTAGACGCGTGAATAAACCGTGTCAGTACGCGCACAAACGACGCTCGAGGCCAAAAGAGCATCAACAGCGCCCACAGAAACAACCTTCGCGGGTTCATGCTGTATTTTTTTTCATTATACGCGCTATAGCGCAGTTTCTACAGTTTTCCATCCATTTATCCATCTTATGATACTTAGTTATATTTTATTACTTATATCTATAAAGTACACTACGAGTGACGACGAATACTCACGGGGATGCGCGCGTTGCACGTTGTGCAGGCAGTAAAGATGAGGGTAGGAAGGAAGAAGGAAGATCCCGAGCCTGTGTTTGCGCCAGAGTCTTGCATCAGACACTCGGCGTTGCAGGCAGCCATGGACGGACCAGTCACGTGACTGGTCCGTCATGGCTGCCTGCAACGCCGACTTGCAGACACAATACTCCGACGCTGACCAATGCACGTGATCTTTCCTCCTCTCTTTCGAACTACTATCTCGTCGTTGTCGCCTCCCTTCCTCAACGTCGTTCCCAATGCCGTCAACGTTGATTAGGTTGGTCTTTTAAGGTGCGTACACTATCTCTCTCATGTCAGCAGTACAATAATGTCTGTTCGTCGCCGTTGTTCTCTCCAGCGTCAGGTGCGTAGACTATTATTAATTGTAAGTGGTATACTAACGGTCTCAAGTAGTTCGACGCCTTTGTTCTCGTCACCCCCGTTCTCGACACGCTCGTTTCCGACACTCTCGTTTCCGACACTCTCGTTTCCGACACTCTCGTTCTCGACACTCCCGCACTCGTCCCTTTCCACGCCAATCCCTTCGCAAATCCTCTCCTCTCTCTCTCTATCTTCCCCGTCCCGTCATCCACTTCTCACCTCGAGCTGTTATAGAGCCTTGTCGGGTATGGTAACCCCCCTGACATGCTCCATGTCACCCGGGCAGGCCTGGTAATTGCACTGGCGTACTCTACTGCAGAGGCGCGCCCTGTCCGTGGGTATATGACCCGTCGCCATAGGCAGTTCACGCTGTCGCATGTTCGGGCGTGGAGAACGTGGTTTGCTCGTTGCTCGGTG